>JAVQJX010192429.1:0-13579 GCA_036025115.1 Ambassis agassizii
GTGTGATTGTTTTTCTTTTATATATATATATATATATATATATATATATATATATATATATATATATTATATATATATAAAAAAGACCTGCATGACCCTCTAAACATGCCGTTTCACCTCAGTTTAGTCTCTTACCAGTGCTGTAACCATGGGAACCGTAGCCACTAGCTTGCTGGAAGGGTGTGGCTGATGCATTGACACCGACATTCACACCATGCTGTTTTGACGAGGTAGGAGCCACCTTGATATTAAAAAAAAAAAAACAAGTCAAGTCAGCAATACAAGAACCAGTAAACATTTTCATGACATTGTTCTGCATGGGAAGAAATTATTAACGACAGACGCAGGACTGGACACGGGCAGGTTTTCTCACCGGAAACACAGCAGGTCCGTACTGGAAGGTATTGGGCAGGCCTGGCATGCCAGTGTAGTATGGGAGGCTTGTGTAGCTGTAGCCAGGCGGCAGAGCAGGGTTGAGGAAGGGCTGCTGTGTGGTGTGATGTGTCTGGGTCTGATTCTGTTGCGTCTGAGCTAATGTGGTGGCCGGAGCTGGAGATGATGCATCACCACGACCGAACTTTGACAAGTCTCCTGAAAAGTGAGGATGATAAAAGAGGGGAAATTACCAACAGTCTTATGGCTTAAATTACATAAAGCAAACTTGTTTTTAATAAACTCAACTAAAAAGGGGCTCATACCAGAGTAAGGGTTGCTCGTCAGGCTTCCCTCTCTGCCAGTCAGTGCTGTTGTAGGAGTTGCAAATGGGATGCTGTAATAATCCTGAAACAGACAAAATATGGCATCGTTATAATTATAATGAAGTACAGTACCCGTTAGCAAAACAAAACTCACCAGTGGTATTCTTGTCTGCAGCATCTGTAGGTCATCATAGCCGTACATCTGAGGCTGAGATGGAGCAAAAACACAGGTCAGCTTTTCTAGCACAAAATCTCACATGATGTAATGTTGACATTGGTGGGAACTTACAGCATAGGCATGTAGTAGTCCAGGAGCCACAATGTATGGGTTGGGCAGTAGAGGGGGCACTCCGGGTGGCAGGTTTGGAGGTGCTTTCCCTATAATTCACAAAGTTGAACATGAGAGAAGTGTGAAATATTATATTGCAGTCAAAGTGCACCGATATAAGGCAACAAATTCTCCCTCACAGAACTGAAAAAAATCATTGCATTCAAATGTGAAAGGCATAAAGATTTCAGGGAAAAACAAATCAAGAGAAAGAATAACAAAAACCAGAGCAGTGCTGTTCAGGAAATGGAAACCGAATCAGCCACAAATACACTGCACCCATGCCAGATCAGAGTGTTTCACTATAGTATCAGTTTTGGAGTTTACTGACAAATGAAGCCAAAAATAAAGCAAAGCAACAGTATCCATACTGCAGAGTAATGCTACAGATATTTACAACTAGTTGATATCTGACCACAAGTACATCACCCATGGATAAACACACATTGATAAAGTGCATGTCTCACCTGAGGATGCTGCAGAGCTGCGTGTGGATGAGGAAGTTGCCGAAGAGGGAATGGTTGAGGCCGTTGTGGAGACAGAAACAGGGGCGACTGCTGCAGCCGGGGCACCCATGGAGGCATTGTTGAGGCCCATGGCCAAACTGCTTACAGGGCCAAGGCTGGTGGGAGCTGAAACTGTGGCAGAGCCCACTAAGGAGGCCTGAGGGGCACCCAGGGACACCTGTGCCGCAGCCACAGAGGAAGAGGAGGAGGGGACTGATGAAGACGGCACAGCTGAGACAGAGGAAGGGAAGGACGACGAGTGTAGGCTCGAGTCTCCGTCTACACTGGGGTGCTGTAGAGACGGAAGGAGAAAGATGTGGTTAAGATTGATGAGATTACATTTCCATTAGAGTGAATGGATATAATGTGTCCATCTACTGCCACAGGAAATGCATCTTTTGAAATTGGTCTATTGATGAGCACTGGTATTTGAAAAGTCACTACTTCTTTGGTGCATGTGAATATTGCAGCCCTGCAGTGGAACAATCCTCTCTATCAATGACTGCCAGAACAAAAATGACCATAAGCTCACCAGTAAACTCGAGTTTGATGCTCGGACTGCAGATGGAGCCAGGCTGTTCTGTTGTGATGGGTGAGAACTATAAAAAACAAACAGGAAGGTTTAAATCACAGGTTACTTTTACTGATACTTGGGTTCACACAGAGGACAGGTGCATCTCACTTGTTATGCTGAGGAGGAGGGATGGTGCTTGGAGGCAGGTCTTCATTGTGCCCCAGAGCACTAAGGGATGTCTGGTTGGATGTTGTCAATAAGGAAGCGGGCCCTGAGCTGCTGTCCGTCAAAGTGCCCATGCTGGAGACTGATGCCGGCATGGCCGAATCAGAAGCCGGTTTGACTGATACTGCAGAGCCTGCTGCAGCTGTGGAGCAAACGGAGAGAGAGAGGGGTGGGGGGAGATTTCTGACATTAATTCAAACGTTTCAAAGAGAAATGCCACAACACACCTCAGAAAAACACCAGTGAGTATAAAGATATTTACCTTCCACAGATTGTGTTGCTTGTATTGAACTGAAGCCATTCTGTAAAACCAACAATGAAGGTGAGCTCACAGGTTTCTATGGAAACAGGCCATTGATAAAAAAGTTGTGGGGGGGGGGGGGGGGTTGGGTTCCCAGGGAAACAGTTGCCAAGAAGCTTGTTTGATATGCAGAGCATTTTAACAGCAGGTTAACTTTGACACCAGTGATCCATTATAATGAACATAACCTAATAAAGACAAATGGACAATAATAAGGGGTCACAGCACTGGCAAAAACTCTATACCTTTGGCTGCATATCCTTCTGAGGAGAGGATGAGACTGAAGGAGGGTAACGACGTGTCTGAGGTGCTCTCTGATCGTAAAGGTCCATCTGGCTTGAGTTGGAGAGAGCCGGAGTCGCCTCACTGCAGATTGTAATAAAATTGAAGATACATTTAAAATCTATTATAACAGTATTGCACAAGAAAAACAACTAAAAGTTGTTGTTGTTGAGTACACTTTGCAGACCTGCTGGGGTTTGTGTAGAGACTGTTCTGAACCTGGTTGCCTGGTGTTGTGGTGGCAGGGGTGGACTCATACTCTGGTAGGACTGGTTCTGAGCCAAACTGCAGTGCACCAAACTGAAGATTGAGGCCTGAGATGTCTGTAGAGCCCGGCATCTCCACTGCCATCGCTGGAATCTAAAAAAACATCAATGAAACCAGGATAATGAGAAAGAGCTTACATTCCAAAATGGTGTACAGCATTTGTTTTTTTTAACAATGATCAAACAATGCTTTAAATAATGATCTGAGTGCTACCTTTGTTGTAATAGAGGTCCTCTTCTTCTGCTGTTTGAGTTTGTGTTGCTGCAAAGGCAGTGGACTTGAGCCTTGGACATCTGAGGAACTTGGTGAAACTTGCTGACCTAAAGAAGGGATTGCAGCCATTTTGGGAAGGGAGGAAGCAGGCGGAGGCACCACATGTGGTGAGGATGTTGTTTGTTGCGGTAAGGAAGAAGATGAGGACACAGAGGAGGAAGGAGGCAGGCCTTTGTCCTGCAGGAAAACATCCAACATGGACGAGGTTGAGGTGGCGGCTTGGTATGGCTGCCGCTTTGTAAAGGGTGAATGGATAGCAGACTCTGGCTGAGTCTTCATATCTGCACAATGTTGAGAATAAAGGAACAGTTAAAAACCTCAAAGCAACACTGCAGGAGAGAAAATCGTAACGTTCAAATTATCTGGTGTCATCTCACCATATTGTCCCAGTGAGGTGGCACTAGTGTCCCAGGACGAAGGTGCTGTGTTGGGAGGTCCAGTCTGGGAGTGCTGGGCTGCCAGCTGGGCCAGTGCCTGGGCTGTTTTATATTGTTCCAGGAACTGGGAACCAGTGGTCCCTGTGCTAGCTCCTTTAGGTTCCCCCACTTCCCCGAAACCCTTGCTCAGCATGCTAGCCTGCAATGACACAACATTAGAACAAACCTTTATCACATTAATACAAACACTGTTGCTATAGTGATGTAGATATGATGGTCCTGTCTGGTTAGGATGTGGTTTTATGATATAAAAGTTAAAGAAATGATTTGTCAGCAGTCTCATATAGGATATGCATACAGCTGCACAGTCAGAGAAAGCTGCAGTGTTTTTTTTAGTGTCTCACCATGCTGTGCTGGGTAAATGGGGCGCTGGAGGATGTTTGGGACAGTGGGACTCCTTGCTTGGAGTTGCTGAAAACCAGTGATTGGGACAAAGAGGGGGGCTGGGTGGCCTCCATCGGGGCAGTTTCTGTCTCCGAGGAGGAGGATGGAGGAGTCTTCCCCAGGAGCACCGCAAGATCAATCCTACAGCAAAGCAACCACGTTAATACAATGCTTTTTCACACAGGGTAAAACTTGATTAACTAGTGAAAAACAAAAGTTAGGCTAACAAACTGTACAAGAGACCCACCGCTGTCCTTTGGTGATGGTAACATTCTCTTGAGGCAGAGGCATTGATGCCACATTGGAAGCTGTAAATATCTTGGTCTCTGAAAGCTGCAGAGGAAGGGATGGCAGGAGACAGAACAAGTTATATTTGGAGGAACTAAAGTCAGTGAAACTGAACTAAAATCTGCTAGAGCTGAATTTAAACTTGAAAGGTGCCCACATAGACACATGCACTCACATCCTCATTCCAGTCCTCAGTGCCCCACTCTTCTGGAGCAGACCTCCAGGCACCTGTGAGCCAAAGAGTAACGGTTCAAGATGATCACACTGGGCAAAGACAGCTTCAAACAGAATAACAAATGCATAACAAACAAGAGGGAACTGTAGACTGGCTTACCAGGAGCAGAATCAAACTTAGGTGGGTAATTTGTTGCTTCTCCTGAAGAGTATTCCAGCCCTGGAGACAAAGAAAGAGGTGAGGAGACGTAAACAGAAACGTGATTAGTCACACAGAGCATCAAAAACGTGTCAATCCTTTGAACACAACGCAAAATCTTCCTTTCATCTTTACTGCAGGGGCTTCTTTAAGATGTTAAACACAATTTGTGAAATTGTTTGGACAGTAAACAGACGCTGAACTGATCAGATTAACTTCTCAGATTGGAGGGAAACCTATCTTAATAAATTAACTTACTTGCTCCCTCTTCCAGCTCCGTGTTTCCTGTGTTGTTCCAGGTACTTCCTCCTCCATAGTTTTCTTCTGTCTGGGCTGGCTCCGCATAGTCAGCAGGGTTGAATGTTCTGGGAAAGACAGCGATAAGTGTTGAGAACTGAGTGTGTGTACTCCCCAATCTCAAACAGCTGAAGGGATGTCAGCATTACACAGCTGGGTGGCTGCCAAAAAGAAAATCTCACTTACTACAAGTTACATTTTTAAGAATGTTAAGTCCAAGTAGAACCTATTGGGTTGGCTTCTGCTTGCATATCTCACTAATAATGCATTACTGATATCACAATTTAGCTTTTTATTTAATAGAAATACTTAAAGGAATAACTTTTGATTCTAACCCTGGCAGGGAAACACAGTCAAAGAAACGTAACATCTAACAAGTTTTACAGAATCATCTGCATCTTACAATTCTTTCTTGACACTGGATGCATTTCATTAATGACACATCCATTTATACTGAGCTAGTGCACCCTGGCAACAGGATCAATTGCAACGCTTGACTTTTGAGTGAAGCCAAGTCAAGCTGCTTTTATTATTTGTCTGCAATCCTTCCTGTTCAAATCAAGTTGTCTTGCATGAACAAGTTTAATGTCACAACAGAGGAAGGGTACTATATTTATTCACATCCTATTGATGTAGACTGAGTAGTAATATTTCTGTTCTGATAATGTCTTCTGTTATATCCTCCCTGCAGAAAGCAAGAACAACAGACACACCAGAGGCGATTCACTCACCTCCCACCTCCTGCAATATCATATTTGGGCCCCTTATCAATCTGGCTTTAGAGGAAAAATAATGGCAAAAATTACAAGAGGAACAACAGAGTGAAAGATAAAGTTTTTTTGTTTGTTTTTCACACCACAATCCAGAGCTGCAGCATAAGCAAAATGCCTTTGAGCTGCCTGTGCCAGTACTGTAATAACCACTGTGCACTGGCCATTCACTCCACGATGCAAAGCAAGCCAGTGTGCTTTCAAATGTGGTGGGTCAATACACAAACGTCCAAGAAACCCAACCCACTGATTGTAGCCACAAAGACAAAATCTGTTACTGGATAATAGCAGTAATGTCAGAGAAAATGCATCAAATCTTTACTTTTATACAAAAAATTCTTTCGCAAAATACAGAAGCTCAAAACAAACCATAAACATTGTCATGTGATGCTAGGTGATAAACTTCAAACACAACCAGTACAATCCTCACCATGACCCCAGCTTCAATTGAAACAAACTATGTTTAGGTAGTCACCAAGGTAAACAAACACACACACCATAATCTCCACTGTAAACTTTTTTGACACACCAGGGTTAAGTCATCTCTACACAAGTCTGGAAATCAGGTCTGCACACTGTGCTGGACCTACTACATACACTCTGTGTGGAGTGTACAGGAGGTCATCATGCCCCTAGTCTTACTGGAACTGGTCAGTTACCTGCTGTATTCACAAATCAGTTCCATTAAACATTACATGGATTTTGTCACAGGGAGCTGGTAGGATAAAGTCCAGTTAATGCTCTAATGTGCACTTTAACTGCCCTGTTTGGTGATGTGTTCAGTTCAAGACAGAAGCAAAAGGACAAGCAATAACTTGCCACAAATATGTTGCTTTCCAAAAGAGTTTTCCAGCTTGTACTACCCATCAAATTAAATAACCAAGACTTCCTCATTCTGCATTGGGCTGTTCAACAACAACAACATGATACTGAATGTATCTGCACACTTTCCTCCTCCCATCATCTAATTTAAGGTGTGCACCAATCTTGGGACAAATCTCCGATCAGCTTAGTTACCAGTAAGAAGATGTACTTGCTACTTGTGAGCTCACATGTTCATTTACCAGAAGGCTTCTATGTGTTGCCATAACACCATAATGAATGCACAACATCCACTAACACATGCAAACCAGATGACTATCATGTAGTCACACAGTAGTATACTAATCATGTTAATCTCAAAAGGCTCCTTCTTCTAAACCCATATGTACTTCTGTAAGTGACTGCTTTAGACCAACACTGATGCCAAACATTGTAAATGCTCTGTGCCAGCAAAAAGAAGCAAAAGCTACAACAGAAATGCTGCGTGGTTTAAGTTGAAGGGGCAGGTTAGGTAACATGGAAACATCTCAACTAGCACAGCATGCATCTGCCTGTGGAAAGTCCCAACACTCAGGTCACCACAAACGGTCTAGAATTTGTATTAAAAAAAAAATTCCAGTAGGGTATGGAGTTTGTGTCTATATCTGGGTTATTCCTAAAAAAAAAAAAACACCTAAAATTGTTGGACTGTTTTACAGGATAAGGGCCATAAAGATCTTGCAGGAGGTTATGTAATCACACCGTTTGCACCACCACTTAAATAAACATCACAAGAAAGCTCTTTTAGTTGTATTCTGACTTTTCCCTTTGCCTTTGAAGCAGCTGTCTGCCAATGCATTTTCAGTGATATTGGTTTGGCCTTAAAATACACAGTTTGAGTATCAGGTTCAGGCATCTCTAAGGAGGAAGCCACTCAGTCCTTGACCTCAATAGTAAGAGCCACATCGTGTCACATGTTGCTACTTCAGCAGATCAGAGAATATTTAGAAATCTGTCACTACAGTATAACATCACATTGCATGTAGCTGCTTATTATCAAATCCCAGATATTGTTATGACAGCTTAAACTCCTACTGCATTAAATGACAGAAGAATGTCATCAGATCTGAGAGGAAAAAGTGCTTCCTCTGTTATGACACCTAACTGTCAGTTTACGATGCCAGCTCATCAACCGACATGTTATTAATGGCACTCGCGCATACAAACAAAACCACAACACACAAGAATAACGCTATAGCCCAGAGCCAGAGAGCAGTAAACCAGTTGTCTCCCCTCTAAGTGGATCTATCCAAATCAAATGTTTATAGTCTGCACTCTGAAGAGTGAAATTCAGCCCACGCTGTTCCATCCCATTGGCTGACGTATGTCCTCCCTCCTTTGGATTAAGGCTCAACAATAGACTGGGGTCCTGCTCTCTGGTGACCATGGCAACAGGTAAAAGTAGAACAAAAGACCCTCTGGCTTTAGGCAAAGCAGGTATTCCCTTACCCCATGCCCTGCGCCGAAAATCTGCCTCCTCGCCGTCCAGATACTCCTGAGGAGACAATGAAGCTTAAGTCAGTCATAGAATAAAGGAAGCAATAAAAAAACCCCATAAAATCTCTTGTTTTGATTGAATACACTTCCCTGACTGACAGAGGAGGATCACTTACCAACAGTACCCCTTCCTCTGCCTCTTCCCCTTCTGCCTCGTTCTGCACCTCTTCCAGCTACTCCAGCCTTGCCTCCATCCAAGCCGTTCTCCTGGCCTCGAACTTTAGTTGTGAAGCAGGAGAGAAACAAGTCACGTTTAATCAGTGCGGGAAGATACAAAATTAAAACACGGTGGTTTTCTATGAGAAGCATGAATGACCTATATTCTGTCAGCTATCATTTATAATGGCTCACACTGTTCTCCCTTCAGTACTGGCTAAGAGGCTAAGAGACTATCTCCACTGAAGTGGAGGATAATGACCAATGACTTGTAGAACATATGTTGTCATGCTATTCCGACATTTCACAAAAAACAGACATCTTGCCTTGTCCTGTCTGGCAAAGTGTATCATTGGCATTCATGCCAAGGTTAAGTGACTGCAGTATTTGCAAGTGATTCACGGGAGTAAACATCACACCCAGATGAACAGTCTAATTCAAGCCCTTTTTCCCAGAAGCTCCTACATTGATGAATCCTGTCATCTCAGCCACAAATTACATCCATCTCCATTCAAATAGCGCTCACATGCTGTTCATTCAGCAGTGGCTGATGTAAAAAATATGAAAAATAACCACTATAACATTGGCCCCAGCCTGCACACTGCTTGTGTTGTGTGCAAGTGTTGGTTGCGTTCTGTAACCCCAAACTCAAATGCTTGCACAGTCAACAGCCTGTTTTCTTACCTGTAATAATTTAAAAGTAGTAAGAGCTTTAAAGACTGTATTTATATGTGGCATCTCTGCAATGGCATTTCCTAAATTTCATCAACAGATATAAGATGACTAGCTAGTGTTCAAGCATATTAAATAATACTTTACTGTTAATTATAAAACACTATAGTACAAGAAGCTTTACTTGGCTGTGGCTCATCCATCACAGACGTACATGCGAGTCCTTCATGACCCTCATTTGCTCATGCATAGGTCACACCTAAAGCATTTACTTCCAACAATAATGAGACAGCACTCTTATGCTGTACAGAAAAACAAAATGACAAGCTGCTCAAGAATTAAAACAAATACCCTTTTAAATTAGTTTGAGGAATTTAAAGCGTTTATGTCTGGAAGGATGACTATAAAACACTCACACTCTCGTCCCCTGCTGGCTCCACGGCCCTTGCGCGTAGCTCCACCTCGACGACGTGCTGCATCTTTCTCTCCTCCTTTCTCCCTGTTCTCCTTTCCTTCCTCTCCGGTTTCTGTCTGGTTGGTCTCCTTCTGACCTGACACTCCTTTCTTCTTCCCCACCATTTCCCAGGAGTCCTTGGGGAATAAACACTATTACAATGCTGTTCCTTTAAGTCTGGACTAACTTTATACGATACAGTGTACTACAAACCTGATTAGTAAATTGATGGTCAGCTGATGTTTACTTTGTTCTAAGTCTAAGTTTATTAAACAACTTTAAAATCACTGTTACTTTTGTTGTCTTTGGCCCAGCAGCTATATTGATCCAACTTGTTCTCAACTCTCTTCCTCATTGACCCAGTCTCTTGACAAATCCAAATGACCCTCTTATCAGGTGTCATTAATGTTGTTGCAACACACACACACACACACACACACACACACACACACACACACACACACACACACACACACACACACACACACACACACACACACACACTTTTATGACATTTATTTTTATCCATGTTCTACTACTTACAACTACTGTATATTCAAGTGTGTATTTCTATGACAGGTTATCAAGGTGATCACTGCACTGCAATTTCTATACATACATGAATCCGACAGCCAGTCTGACTCTGCTTAAATTGTTACAGTTCACTGATAGATGACAAGTCAGCTATTTTTTCCTACCTGCTCATACAAGGTACACACACAGCCAAATTGACACCTGACTAACAAAAAAACTTTCACTGAACTTCGTTCACACTACAGGCCATGACTTGTACAGCCCAATGTGAAATATTTCATCCTGTGTGGCACTGATTTCTCCAGAATCTGGCCCTCTCTGTGCTAAAGCCGTCACACAAAGCCAATACTCACAGTGTCTGGGCTACCCTCCAGCAACACGTTAATGGCTCTGTTGACATCCCCATTGCAATCATGCAGTGCGATCATAGACTCATCCTGGTCCTTGCCTGTGATGTCAACCAGCTGCAAAAGTAGACGCAACATGATGAGAAACACAGGTGACCCCTGGTTGACATTACTGGTGTAACTCAAATCCCACATAATACATAAACAATCTTATTTCATACAAAAAAGGGCTGAAGCAGAGGTTACGAAAGGACAGCACACCTGCAGAGCACATGTGCAACATCTGAGGTCACATACAGAACCACAGGTAACCAATTTTACCACAAGTTTTAATTTTGGAAAACTTATCATTACATAATATAATCTGTAGAAGATAAATTCTCTTACAATGAATGGATATTTTATCTGGCAGCAGTGAGAATAAGTACTCAAGCGGACAACAGCTTAACTAGTGTGTCAACAATCATGAAACACACACATCAAAAGTGAAACAAGAGGTCGACCACAAAAACACAAAGAAATACTACCACGCACAATGTGGTAGAATGGTTACACAGTAAAACAAAGTGTGCATCTGCTCACCTGTTTGACCTTTTCTTCAAAGTCTGCATCATTGTGATCTGAAATCATCTGCGCAAGTCGGATCTGCTCTGCGGTAGCCTGCAACCAAGAGGAGTGAAACATCCGATATTTGCATCAACAAACAGAAGCACAATATTTGCATTTTAATATCAACATCATACTTGGCCATTCATAAAATCTGTTGTGCTTAAAAAAATTAAGGGCAGACTATTTCAGCTCCTCCTGTGATGGATGTTGCTTTAACTCTACGTTTACACAACTTTGCAGTCTGTTTATTTCAGTTCATCTTTTAAAATTGTAACAATCAACAATATCAATCAATTTTATATTTTTGGTTGAGATATGCATTTGAAGACAAAGTCCTGCTTCGTTCATCAATATCCACCTCTGGTACACACTGTTTTGTAGGTGACAGGTGTTGTGTGTGAGGGTACCTGAGGCCTCTGCTTGTGCTGTGTCTGGCTCTGTGTCTGGCCCTGTGTCTGCTCCCAGCTGCCCCGGGCTCGGTTCCCACCCATGGACGTCATCATTTACAGTATATACAAATAACAGTATTTACAAAGGAATAACACCTGAGAAGAGAAGAATAAGAGGGGTGTTGGAGACTTGTGACTATGACCTACTTCTGTCACTTACATGTCTGGGGCACTTGAATGCTACTTCCTCAAACAACTTGGTAGCTTATTGTCTTGTGGTGGGGAAGCTGGCAGTGCTCTCAGCTTTGTTCACAGAGACGTTAACAAAAGGGTGTTTTTTTTTTACCCCCCTTCTAAAAAACAAGCCTCGGGTTTGACCCGGGAAACAGAAGTGTCTTGGTACACTAGGAGCAGCTGCACACTTGAGCACAATATTAACCAACTTATTTACCTCTCCAGACCATGATGCAACGCGAGCTATATTTAAGCAGACTCGATTGTATTTACAGCACTGTCAAATAACCCAAATATGCCTCCAAAATACATCGACACTAAACAGCAAAAGAGACATTTGTGACAGTCACGTACATCTCTCTGTTACACAGCAAATTGTTAACCTTGCTATCGACAGTGACTACTTAATCTTGCATACGTTACGTAAAACCCTGTTTTGACTAGCCCATAAACAAGCCTTAAGCCTGGGGCCCGTCGAAAATGTTCAATTCTTGTAGCAAGCCACATGGTCAAAATGCTAACCAAGTAGCTAATACTTGAGGGGAAAGCAATCCTGATTTTTTTTTAGTCTCGGTGGGCTTCCGCTTCTCACGGCTTCACCTCATGGCGACAACGAGGCTAACTTTAACAGCCGCTAGCTAAACCAGCTAACACAGTGGCGACACCTGCCTATGCGGAACAGTTGTGGTTAACCGACAGGTTAATTAGCTCAAAAAAACTGCTAACGGGTAATAATGCTTTCATGTTCGGTCAAACACACACACACACACACACACAAACAAAAAAACGCCCATACCACTTCGTTGTCTGCTAACAACTGTTAGCCATGCTAACTTCACGAGCCAACGTCGTTTCGCATAGCTTGGCAACGTTAGCAAATTAGCTGCTTCATGTACAGTACAGTACCAACCGTTTACAACGGTCACAACCACTGTGACCCCGGCATATTCCTGTGGCCGGGTTCTCGACATAGAAAACACCGAGGCTAAAGACAGGCCTGCAGGCCCATGAAATGAAAATAAATAACAGGCAATACTGACCAGAAACCCGGCTCAATATTAGACACTGCTACACAACCGGGCGACAAGTGGTCTCGCTGTCGACCTTCTAGTCTGATATAGGACAGGATATATTTCCTGAACCACTAACTGATACAAGTAAATTGTGAAAATAAAACAAGCCGACTCGCTCACACAATAAGCGAGAGACTGAATTTACCTGTTTCTTTTCCACTCTGACACCACGGAGAGCTGCGTCACGTGGTTTACAGAGCGCTTCGAGGAAACTGGACCCGCACCACGTGACCTCATACTAATACAGTTTTCATAATCATCAATAATAATAATAATAATGATATTAATAATAATAATAATAATAATGCCCCACTAATAAAAATAATTTACTATTCTAACATCTCCATAATATTGTGATGTAACTTAAAATAAACACATAATAACACACAATAAATAAAATTAGTCATTATGTTTGTGTATTTCAGAATCAGCATTTCATAAAAAATAAATAAACGGTAGAATAATAATAATAGATCAAATGAAATAAAATACCACGATACATTTTAAGAGTTTTATAGTCTTGCGGTTCAAATGTCTACAAACATTTACAGGCAGGTTGTTAAAAATCATTGGTCCCTCTCAAACCGTTTTACGGTAGAACAGCGGGTCGGAAAGCAGCTGTCACTGTACGAGGCTGAAGTCAGCTTCCGATTCGGTAGTTAAGGGACATTTTAAGGGACCCTTAAGTCAGAACCAAGCGGCAACCTCCCGGTCTGTAGAATGAGGCCGATGCGGAAGTGGCTTAAGCTGTAATACAGCCGTCTGCCGACAGGCGCTGGCTCCAAAAAGCCTCTGGCTCCCATTGACTTC
>JAVQJX010192444.1:0-19334 GCA_036025115.1 Ambassis agassizii
TCAGGGGTCACACGTGACTTTGTTGGTATAAACTCTCGACCTGCGCATGCGCGCGATGATACATCCAGTGCTTGAAGCACCGCCTCTGGCGGTCAGTAGGGATGAAATAGAACACAAACATGCACAAACTTCTTGTTTAAATGTTGTTTCATCTTAGAAAGACCACAATCCTTTTCTTTCGCGACGTCTTTGCTCTTGTAGTTACATTATTCATTCTTTATTAAACAGGAACTTTCTTTCAGTCAATGGACAACAACATCAGTGATGAATTCTTAAACTGAATGCACATTAACATAAATGTCCACTCACAGAGAATAGTGTCTTTTATAATATTGGCCCAAATTTAGTGTATTGCTGCCTTTGTGCTATATACATCTCAACTGCAGCTGTTAAAATGAAACTTATCTTAAGCTTAAAACACTCTATCCTTCATCCACTGAAGCAGTCCATGTGGAGTCTTCTTCTTCACTTCCCAAAGGTCACTTGAGTTGTGACGGGGAGCGTCGTCAAACAAATAACATTCAGTTTTTCACCACTTACTTAGACAAGGCACAAAGACTCAAGATCTCCCAACTCCTGTGGCCCATAAGACACTGATGTACTAGAGAGCTTCTAGTTATTGTGTCTAACCCTTTAAGGCCTGATATTTTAAATTGCATATTGCTGTCAGTATAATAAGGCTAATGTTACAATGCAGTACAAAATACAATCTTTAACAAATGAAAGATGTAAAATAAACAAGTTATGGCTGACCGCTGCGAATTAACACTGTTTACATAAAAGGCACTTCTGAAGCAAAAGATGAGGCATCTGAGAAATTTTGGTTTGGCTAGCTTGTCCATTAGAACCTGTAAAAATGTTAGTCTTTTCTCTTTAATAATGTCAATAATGAAAATCTTGACTGAATGTGTTGCTGAGGTTTGACAGTTCTCAAATGTCTCATTATTATAATATTGAAGTTTCTCCAGGCGGATGTCCCAGCAGCAACTTATCTTGGCTGCCTCCCAGACTCAGTCCTGCTATTGGTCAGTCCTGGAATTGAATGGGTTTTGAGAAGATCCACATGCTGGCAGGCACTTTGTTAGTGAAAGGACTGTTCTTTCACTGCCAGTCCTTCACTCGTCACACCTCAACCGTTGTCCTCCTTGGACCAGTTTAGCCAACAGAGCAGGGAAAGTCTTGTCTCAGTGACAGAGGAGTAGCCCATTGTGCTTCTGTAATGATGCCTGCTTGCTTAAAGTGGCTCTAAAGGGCCTCCATAAATAAATAAATTACCCGGCTAAGACAAGGGCTCTGTTCTGTCCTCCCTTTTCAGTCTTTGTGATCTGCAGCCTCAGGGTTGAGATGGACCACTTGCACACAGGGAGGAAGGTTATAATAGGGACAAGGGTGGGTGGGGAGGTGAGTGACCAATAAGTGGTTTAGGGTCTCTTCCAACCGCTCCGGATCAATGCGTCAGCTCGCAGGAAAGGCTGGCTTCGGAGATCTGTGAGTAAGCATGGAGAAAGGGGTGAGAGACAGAGGAGGAAGGGGACACACATGTTAGAGGACCAAAAGGTCAAATTTAAAAATCTGTTTCCTACTTGTTTTGAAGCAATAACTACAGGGGACATACACTCAGCTTCCACTTTATCTGGCATAACTCGTCTTTGATCTGTATCCATCAATAAATGGTAAGCTAAATAACAGAAACACAAACGTGTATAATGTAGTACAATACAACAACCCAACATCCCCCAGAAAGGACGGTAAAGATTTAAAATCTGTTACAGTCCCGTGCGCATATTCTATAACTACTAGAACAGTGGTTCCCAACTGAGCCCTAAGGGGGGCGCCAAAGATCAAGGGGCTTTGTTTACTCAAAATTAGATTTACAAATGTTAATTCAAACTTCTCTTCTTTATAGCCTACATACCTTTATGCAAATGAATGAAAAGGAAAATAATGTAAATCTTGCCAATTTGAAATGAACCACTTAATTCTTTATCTAAAGATAAAAAGGCTGGGAAACACTTCATCAAACTGCTTTAGTTTGTACCTAATAAAATGGCAACTGAGTGTTATTATGTCACACAATTACAGGGTGTGTATGCAATGACTGTTATCTGTGTATTAGAACTGTAAAATAATAAACAACAGCATGAAAAATGCACAAATAACACTGAATAATGCATTCCCATAACCTTGTATTCCAACTGGTTGCAGTGATACACAAAACAGTGAAATTCAAGGCTTTGGGATGTTGCTATGGCAACAGCGTAACACTGCTGACACAGATATACAAAATAAAAGTTTTAGTTACAGTACAGTGGTCAACAAGCTCAAAATGACATACTTTGTGTTGTTCTGTATAATTTACACCCAACATATTTTTTAGAGCCTGTTGACCAAACCGCTGTTGAGCACACTGCGTATGACAGTTAGCAAAGACAAACATGGCGGACGTTGTTGACAGGTGAGAGATACTGGACAACATGCAACACATAATCAGAAGGGTGAGGGTGATGATCCGTAAAACTGAAAACACCACAGGCGCTTATTCCCTGAAGCAAAATCTTGCTGAAGACGTAAATATACGATTTGATGTTTACATTTGTTTTTAGTTGGGGCAAATCTGTGCACTAAGATGTTAAATCCTGTATGATTAATTAATGAATTATCTGTCTTTCTGTTGTGTGCTAAAGCTAATCTCGGCGGTGTTTTTCTTTTCTTTTTGTTTTGCGTCTGAAGCACTAGCTGAAGCAGCTGACGTCACTGTAGCAGCACACAGGAGCCGGAGGGCCAAGCAGGCCGAGTTTGAGCCAGGCTACCTTCCTTACCCTCTCTTAGGAGTGAGAAATACTGTCATTAATCTTCTTTTGAGCTGGAAGGGGCAGAATAAAGAGTGGTGGTTGAGGAAAGAAGAGTCACATGTTAGCCGGAAAACCAACACCAAACAAGTTAGTATCATGGAACAAGGCACTGTTGATAAAAAAACAACAACTTTACATTAGCCAAACCTCTTTTAAGACTGTTGAATTCAGAGTCAAACACACTAATAATGCACAGGCTTTTGATTCATGCAGGATATTCAGACTTGATAATTTAATCACAGTCAAAATATGTGTGTCAACATATTTTTCACACAGAAAAACATGTTGGTATTCTGAACAACATGGCGGCATGCGCCAGACAAAGAGGTTTGGCTGACTCCTATCACCAGAAGCCTGATAGGAGTCTTCTCAACACAAACAACCAATGACGGCCCAAGTTAGTTGACAGTAGTTGTAGTTGGGTGCAGGTTGGGTTGGGTGGATCATGCTAGCATGCACAGTGAGGGGGGGGGGTTCAAGAGGCGTATGAGAGACACCTGGACAACCTTGGCATTAAGGGGGGGAGGGCTAGCAGTTGGCGTCGTCACAGAGGTTGGCTTCACAGAAGAACCGTGAGCCGCGTTTAGCAGTGCGGGCTGTGAAGGGCACGCTCTTCAGTACTGAGGGAGGAGGGGGAGGAAGAGAGAACATGTCACACCTGAGAGACACAGCCTTTATGGAAGAGGGGGCACTGGATCATATTCTGTTCAGGAGACTATAATGAACTGTATAAAACTGTAGCTGTGCTCAATGTAGCACAGCTCTATGGACCCAAAACCTCCAGAGGATTAGGACACTCTGAGGTGTTACAAAGCTGTTACGGCATTGATAGTAGTGGCACAGAAGCATTATTAACATTATATTAAAACAATAAATTAAAATATTAATGCACGGTGACATTTATATTATTTACATTTAATTTTCTTAGCTGAGGCTGTAGACACTGTTTTTTCTGCTGTAAGTCTCTTTATGTATAGAGAGCAGGTATCCTGTCCAAACTGGATGAGAAAGCAGTGAAGCAGTCTGATGTCTTCTTGTCACCCTAATCTCTCACTAAAATATGAAAAATGCTGTAAAAGTGCTGTATGATAGTTGAATACCCATCTTTTTATAAAGCTGATTAGATGGCAAAATGGAGCCTTTTTAGGAAGAATTTGACCATAAGCAACTTGGAATGTGAATACATAAAATTATTATCATTTTTGCAAGGGCCTTAGCTAACTTAGAAAGTCTACTAACACAATTAGCTGGTAAATGTAAGGTCTTGACACCATCCATTGGCACACTGAAGTCTTGCATTCTTTGTTACTAGCTGTTGTGGTGCAGTGGACGTTCTAATATTAGAGGCAGTTACATAATCAGTTTCCAGCTTTTAATTAAGATCTAATTTACTTAATTTCATGTGCTCTTCAGCTCAAACTGCCCATCTAACAATGTACAGTACATGTTGACACTCAAAAGCTTTAAATTTCAGAACTAACTAGACAGCACGTCATGGAATAAGCAGTGACTGCTGTGCTGCTATGTGCTGCGCTCCAGATGTGCTGGTGTCTGAACCACATAACACAAGGTGCACTTCAAAGGAGCCGAGCAGTCAATGACCACAGTCATCCTCAGCCTGGGAACCCCGGGGCTTCTGGCACCCACATGGGGTGTTTTAACGGTTCTGTCTGGCCCACCTGTGATGATGTCCTCAATAGTGCCATCCTTGCCCTCGTACACGGGCCGATGGTCCTTGGCTTGCCGCCGGCGCAGCTCTGCTATCAACTCTTGCTGCTGATGCCTCTTCTTTTGGGCCTGGACCTAAATAGGCACAGAGAGGGCATTTCTACTGATTGTCGTACTTTCTTGGCATGCCATTAAGTTTTATTGAGCACTGAGTAAACAACTGATCGGTCTTAATTCAGCCCCCTGGCATGCACTTGGACTGTACCTTGGGGTCGTGCTGTTTGGCCTCCTGAGCCAGTAACTTTTCTCTCATTGCTTCTTCTTGCTTCTTCCTCTGTTCATTTTCGTCCACTGCATCCTGTTGAGAAGAGACCGAAAAGATAACTAGTCTGCAAGAAAACTGCAGCTGAATGTATGTGCTTTTTAAGCACAGAGAAAACAGATCAAAAGTTAGACATAAACAGGAAAGGCAAGATTTAATAAACATCTTTCTTCTTCTACTTTTAACCTTCAAAATGGACGCCTTTTAAGGGAATAGTTAGGAAGGTTAGATGAAAAGAGGGGAAAACACTAAACTGGCTCTAACCCAGTAGAACCCCTAAGCTCCTCTACTTGCAAGGTAACCCAATAGCAGATATAGTGTTTTTAGTGTTTTTCTACCCAATTATATATTTAAACATGCATAATAACTCGTACTGTTACTTCAGATTGTGTTAAACCATTCCTTCAGGTCACACTCAGACAGACACATGAATCCAAAATCCTTGTGTTGCACATTTCCTTGAGCTGATCCCATAAATCCAAACCGAGAACAATCTCAGGAAGTGTGCTGTGCAGTGGGGCAGGGCAAGGCTGTCCGGAGGTAAAGGGGAGGAGGGGAGGAGGGAAAGAGGGGAGAACCCAGTCTAAACGCCACAGCTGCAGCTCTAAAGTCAGGCCCAGCTGGCCTTTCCTGTTATTTGGCCTCTACACGCCATGTCCTGTGGCACAGAAGCAGCTAGAGCTCTGCCCTGTTCTTCTCTCTCACTCAGAGTGACAACAAGCCAGGGAACATCCTGGCAGAGAAATCTGCACCCTTCCAACACAAAGAATAGACAGGTGCTACCTCTGCCTGCGGATCTCACCTTGTAGGCCTTGATGAAGCGCACAAACACAGGGAAGAACACAGAGGGTGGAGTCGTCTTGGCGCTCTCCCCAAAGTAGTTCACCACACTGTTGAAGGCTTCCTAAAAATGGGAAGGAAGACGGTGCCAGAGTGGAAGCAATGTTTGTAAACAATGTCAAGTTAGGAGCCATGATTGGCTGTGTATTAAAGTCAGCAAGCTAAATGTGTGACAGGGGTGAACATCATGTCTATTTTCTTTTGTTGAAGTGGATACTTTGCGGTTTGGGAGGTGAAGACAGTGGTGGATACCTCTGCTGTCTTGGCGTCCTTCTGCAGCTTGTCCAACTGTGTGTCACTAGCCTGAAGGAAGCCTTTCAGGACTGAGTGGTCATGGAGGCTGCACTCTCTGCGGATAAGGTCCATGCCTTTGCCCAGCTCTCGTACATCCAGCAGCACATTTTCCAGGGATACTTGACACACAAGCAGAAGTCAAATCTTACTTTTCGCCATAATATAGAAAGTGTTATTCAAAAGTAGAAATCTACACACCTGCAGCAGCTTTATCCACAAAGTGCAGTTCGTTGTAGAAGTTGACCAGTTCAGAGTACTTCTCCTTCACAATGAGAGCTATGTAGTGAAGCAATGTCATTTTTCTGTCTGTAGACTTAGTGTCCAAAAGCTGTGAAAAAAAGGAAGAATGTGGCATTGTTAGCCAAAGCAAGGTGACAAAAATGTGTGTCTGAGCTGAACTTGTTACTCACCAGATCCAGACTTTGTAGTTTGAAGCCATAAACACAGCCTCGCTTGCTGCTGTTCATGTAATTACCCAAAGCCAGGATGATCTACAAATGCACCAAACGAAACCGTGAACATACACAAAAAAAATGCTGCCATCAAGAGAAACAAGAGGTAAACAAACACCTTTTACCTCGAGCATTCTCTTCAGCTTTGGTGAGGATTTCACCGAGCCGGAAGCAGCAATGATGGCATTGAGCTGTGGCGTGAGCATGTTGATGTTGTCAGCAAAGTTCCCAACAAAGGTGATAATGTTCATTCTCTGCGTTAGCCGCTCAATTTTGCTGAATAATAACATGAAGCGATCTTCCTCTGCCAGCTGATCCAATGGACGCCTCTCGCGTTCATACTGACGAAGCACCTTCACTTCTGCCTCCGTGGGAAGGAAACGCATCAGGCACTCCACAAAATCCACAGGCAAAGCCTTGAGGTCAAACCTGAGTGAAGATAACAGACATCAGTGGCTTGTTCTGTGGGTGAATCCAACATGTGAGTTACGCTTTCTGCATACTTCTCGATTGCTTTGCAGATCTCTTCAGTGGACTTGTTAGCCTTTCGTAGTGTGATGGCTAGGTTCTTGGAGCGATTGGCATCCAGAAGTGTGACTTTGTTTACTGCCTTTTGTGCTACCTTATTCTTTGTGCAGGAAAGATCCACAACTGGACCTTGGGCTCTGGTCTTAAACAGCTCCTCAAACCTTTCCAGCTCCAGTTCCTGCACAGGAATGAGAGGAGTTATTGACTCAGGGAAAACTTCTTTTAAACACTCTGAAAACATCTGCCATTCACATAACATCCACATGCACTTCAGCTATTTGAATGATTGTGCAAAAACGCTGAAGTCAGCAAGATGTGTGATATTTTCTTTTTTGGGGTCAGCTGTGGAAGAAGTTTCTTTTTCTACCTCCAGCACTCGTTCATCATCAATCTCATTGAAGACGGTGCCATTGATCTGATTGGGCTTCAGAGCTGTCCAGTTAAATACAGGCAAACGGAACTTGGTCTTGATGGGCTTCTTTATTCTAATCGCTGTGGTCAAGGAATAGACAAATAGTTATAATAAAGCGAAAGACACAAACGTATGGAAGTGGATCGTTTTGTGTTAAATCTCACCTGACAGGCCCACACTCAGGATGACAGAGGGAGAAGCTTCTGGCAGAGGTGGAGCGAGAGGAGGTGGTGGTGGTGGGACTGGTGCACTCAGGCCTTTAATGAATGTAGATTAAAACATTAAAACACTTTTTGCAAGAACTACAACACAAATCAATCTATAGCGTCATTTTTATGTATTTACATCTAAAATCTTGTGAATCTGCAGTGGAGTCTGGCTGAATTAAGTTACTGAAAATAGCTGAAAATGTGCTCGCTCAAGCGCACACAGGAAACTTTGCGTTTCCCTTTCCTGTCTGGGTAAGCAGAGCACTGCTGTGACCTGTCACCTGGCTTGGCACGAAAACCAAAGAAGAGGAACTGAAAATAGAGCTCCTCTGTGCATGCATAGTTGAAACCTTTCACACATATGTGTCACCAGTCGTAATCACTATGAGTCATTGCCCGTCACCTGTGGCAGAAGGCAGAGGAGGGGGAGGTGGCGGCGGCGGTGGAGGAGGCGGAGGAGCTTCGCTGGCTGGTGGTAAACTAGTGTCTGGTCCTCCTGGTTCTGTTAGTCCAGCTGTTGAACCCAAAGACAGGAACCCGGTTCCCCCCAGAGGAATCCCAGGGATCCCAGTGATCCCAGCACCACCCACACCCAGTGGCTCAATGGCGATATCTCCATCAGGTTTCTTGTGCAAACGGATGGTGCCTTGTTGTTCGAGCTCCAGCAGCCGCCTCTCGATGTTAAAGTGCCTCTGAAATGCTGCATCTTTCTCCTTGATCATCCTCCTCAGGGTGTTGACCTGGGTGTTGGTCGATTCATTTGTCTCCTGAATAGTCACCAGGGGGCAATGAAGAGCACAGTGAATGAGTCCACAAGCTAAAGAAACATCCTGTTTCCATATGACATAATTTGCCATCACAGCAATTTAGTCACAGGCATCTGAAATACATCTTACACACACACAGAATGACTGGAGCCTTCTCTAATAGGTGATGACAAGACAACATTACAACATTACAGCTGTGGCTTACCCGTATTAGCTGCAAATCTTTGTCTTTCTGAATCAGCAGCTTCTCCAGATCAGCTACTTTCATCATTGTTTCATTCTCAACCTCCAGCAGCTTCTCTGTCACCTAGGAGAGACAGAAGAGAGAGCACCGGAATGAATTTAAGAATTGATCCACACAGCAGGCATCCTCCACAGATCCACTCCCTCCCACTGTCTCCTTTATACTGCATCATCAGAGATCGGAGATGAGATATAGCGAACAGCATGACACAGCAAGAATGTGTCACAGCTTTTAGATTTCATTTTGACCACATTACATATATTGTAAAGGAATTCACGGAGAATCTTCACCCTCATCCTCCCTCATCATTCCTGACCCCTGAGAGCAGAGTTTGTTATGAAATTCCAAGAATGATGTCAGGGCTGCCCACGATCTTTTCATGTGAAGACGCTCTTTTACAAAGCAGCGTGGGATACAAAGGCAAGTACCCAGGGACAGCCAGCCAACACAAGAACAATAATAAGACTGTTTCATACACAGTATTTTTCTGCATTCTCCACCCATTTATTATCCCTGAACCACTTGTGAAATGCAAACACAGAGTGGATTTCTAATTACCACGTAGAAACAGCCGAGTTAAGTACACAGCTAGTGAACCACAACAATCTCATAAATGTGTACAGAACGCAGTGTTGGTGGTCCAGACTGGGTGGTGCACTTACATGGGACAGGTGCTCCTCCAGTTCCTCCACCTTTTCCAGCGCTGCATTCTTGGTCTCTGCATCTTCCAGCAGGCCACCCACATCAAATACGTTATCCAGGTAGGCCTGGATCTGCACTGACAGCTTGTCGCTCTCTGTATGTTTAGATTTCTGTTCCATAGGAGAATAAATCAGAATTAGTGACACACACTCCTCTTGAAAATATGTGGGCCACTTTACATAGGATGTAGTTTTTTTCTTACCTCCAGATAGTCATCCAGCCCCAGCTTAGTGAATTCATACTGAAGATGAACTCTGAAGTTCATGTCTTCCACTGAGTGGACCACAATGTTGATGAACTGCATGCAAGCAACCTGAAACATAAATGTAAACAAACTGAGCCCCCCATTTATATTTAGCATCAACATTTGACCCGGGTTTGGATCCAAGCATCTTTGCATTACTATCAAAACACAATTTCCTTTTACACTTATATCACATTCAGTTCTAATACCAGATAAACCTAATGAGGATCTACACATTACAAAAGCCTGTCTTACCATGAAGTCGATGTTTCCCTCCTCACTGCGGAAGTAATCCATCAACCTCTCAAAGCGGTGCTTCTCTTTACAAACCTGAAATACAGAAGGCCAGAAATAAATGAGGTGAAATGTGTGCTATTCAAATTGTAAACTTTTGATTGTGAGGGATAATTTTATGTAGCCAACTGATTATGTACATGGACATCATATGGTACATGGTGGTAAACAGTTCAATTAGCAGTACAGCTGAGGTAACATACAATAGGTGGCCTATTTTATCTCAGAGACCTGTCACCTTTTATTAATCTATAATTTTAGAAAATACCACAACAGAATCACCGTCTTGTTTTCACTTGGGGGTTGATTAGCTGTTGAGTCTCTCTGGAGCAAGGTAATTGTCTTGTTCCGGTGTTTAGATGATTGCATGGGCTGAAACTGTGAGGCTAAGCAAATCTTTGTGGTCCAGCGGCTCCCATCGGGGAGTTGATTCTTATCATTGTTCAAGGTTGGCTCACATCTGGTGTCTTAATGAGACTAATGACCACAGACATGCCACCATGGAGTTTTGCTTACACACTTAGTAGACATGAAATCTCCCAGAGTTCCCAGCTTTCATCCCCATACTCTGACTGTTTATGCCTTTCTGCACACCAGCGATGTGGGAAATGATGGCTATTTATTTTTTTTAGCATAATCAGAACAACTGCAGTGTTGATAGTGTATTGAAACTGAATATAACGCGTCCAGTGTTAGATGTTAATGGTTCAAATTTCATTGAAAAAAAGTTGCTTTGGGCACCTCTTTGAAGTTGTCGAACGCTGAAAGAATGATCTCATGACCTCCTCGCACTAGACAGACAGCAGCCAGCAGCTCCAGGACTAAAGCTTTTGTCCTACAAGTGTAGAAGAGATTCATCAGTACATTACACCTACACAAAAGTCTAGGCGCAGAAGTAGATTATATACTTTCTATACAGTATCCATTCTAAAGTTTGACGCAAAAGCAGGTTTTTGCCATTTAAGTGTTTACCCTCCTAGCGTTCATTATAAAGTGATCAGTCTCAGTGGTTTACCACTAATCTCCCTTTAGTAAACATTCCTTTAACAGCCTGTGCATACGCCTCTGATCCTCAACTTCAGAGAGAAGCCGAGCCCCATGGAGAATGGGAAGCATATCATATTAACTGGCTGCAGGGTTTCCCCTATTGTTTGACCCAGCCCTGCTTCTATGGAGATGGGGTGCTCAGTTCTTACCGTGAGTTCTTATTGTTCAAGCTGAGAGCAATTTCATTGACTGCATGTGCGTGAGACATGACCATATTGAAGCCATACTGCATGGAGAGAGAGAGAGAGAGACAGAGAGACAGAGAACAGGGGACAGGATGTGGTCAGAAAAACTTACACTTGACTGCACAGGAAGCATCACATCATCCTCCCCACTTATACTGTATCTAAGTCACAGATATGCTATTTCAGAGAGTGTGTGTGTTGGTATTTGGTACCTGATAGTTCATGATTGCTCTCAAACACATTATGCACACGTGCACATCGTCTTTCTGACTCACGACCCGAGAGTTCTTGATTGTTTTGCTGTTGGAAACTGTTCCATAGCTGCAACAGTATTAACACAACAAGTTAAGTAATCAAGGTAATGAAACACTACTACTTAGTTATTTAATCAGACCTTCTCTCCCTTATTTCTGAAATTTCTTCAGTGCTCATGTGACTCATGTTTTAAGTGTGTCAAACAAAGAGAGAAAATTACAGAGAGCGAGTACTGACAGAAAAAACTTGGTGATGGCTTTTGAGGTTACAGATGCATTGTGGGAGATGCCTGGTTTCCTTGCTGCCCTGTGCACACACTGCTGTTATGTAAGTGCATTGCACAGTCATCATGTGCACATATTATTACTGCTCTTGTGTTTATAAATGGATTTAACCCTGTCTGACCATAGAGATCCTGATCACGTGTTTTTTCCATATTCAGCATTGATGTTTTCTACCAAATCAGTGCTAAATTATTTATGTATGTTAAGAAAATGTGTGTTTTTTTTTTTTGCTTTGTATGCTAGTAATGTTCAGACTTTACATCTCATGTGTTTTGTCTGTACAGTGGTGAAGAGGAAAATCACCACTGTCAAGCATAATACTGCTGCTCACAACTGGCTCTCATTTGCAGATGCTCATCTGGGCAGATGAGGAAGGACCATTAACAGAGAGAGATACAGACACCAAAGGTTGAAGACTTTCGGTTTCTATGTTTTATACAGCTTACCATCTGATTGAGAGGTCAAGATAGATCATACCATACCAATGTCATACCAGAGCTTACTTATCAAACATTCAGGCATTTTCCTGGAACAAAACAGCTTGCATGCTAATACAGCATTCACGGTTAGCAGAGCGAGGCAAAAAAAAGGGATAGGTAATAGCGGGGAAGCTAGCTTAGCTATACGTACCGGAGGACAGACTGCCGGGCAGAGCGCACCAGTGTGTTGCAGAAGGGTTTGGCGCTTGTCTGGTGCAGATCCTCTATGGACCT
Organism: Ambassis agassizii; assembly: GCA_036025115.1. Lineage (NCBI taxonomy): Eukaryota > Metazoa > Chordata > Actinopteri > Ambassidae > Ambassis > Ambassis agassizii. The sequence continues at coordinate 12,313 of JAVQJX010192444.1, forward strand.
GCTCCAAGATTTAGACTTGTCCAAGAAGCCATCCTCCCCATTTTCCAGCCCCTCAAAATCCAACCTGGGCCACATACAGACACACAGACAAGCCAAAACAGAGGCACAAGGGGTATAGATGAGAGGCATGGGGGAGGTTAGATTAGCAAGGCAGCCTGGTAGAGAGCCAGGGTTATCACAAGAACTGTCATCAAGCTGCACGATAAAGCTCAGCACAGAGATTCTGTCCCATTCAGGCAAGATGTAAACCACACAGCATCCATCCAGAAACACATTCAGTTTGCAACAAGGCACACAAACAAGAATGCAATGTACCAGGAGCACACTTTAGATGCACAAGCAGTTTACTGCAGGCTCATGATGTGTTAACTCAGCAGCTGGACTCACTGCCCAACCCAGTTCCTTAGGAAAGGCTGTGGTTCTGAGTGGTGTGTGTTTATTTGTACTCACATGACAGCACACTGGGCAAAGGAGAGGTACTCCACCAGGACATCAAGACCTCTGTTCTCATCATTGAGGAACTCCCTGACCCACCTGTGACGCACGGGAACAGAGAGGGGTTAGAGGGCACCAAATCAAGAGCACACCCTTATCCTTCAGGACAGCACTAGTAGCCAGTACCAAAAGTGAGATTTTTTGCTTTTTTTGTGGTTTCTACATTCTACAGAAGCCCTCTTACATCCTTACGTCTTAAGGAAATAACTTGATCTTTAAAAACTCCTTGACAATTGTCATCACACATTATATTTGTCTCTCTGGGCGTTATTCCTCCTGAAATGATGCACTTTTTAATTGCAAGTCCAAAGCAAAAGGGAGATATAGAAGCTTCGGTACAGGGACAAATTTTACCTGTAGTGTTAATAACAAGCGTGGAGGAACATTAAACAAACTGAGGCAAGGGTGACCGTTATGAAGCAAGGCTAACTGTCAGTAGTGCATGAAGTAAAACTAGAGTTAGAGAGAGAGATTATAAAATTTTTTTGCATTCTGGTACAGTTTTAGCATCACTAACTGTAATGTGACTATTGTATGAATTAGCACATTGTAGGTTCTTAGTTCTGGTTCATCTTTGCAGCTTGTTGACATCTTGTTGACATCTGCCTGTATGACTCTTTGGGGTCTCTCCTCTTTGAGAATTCCACAGAAAGTAAACTAGAGCGAGGCTTCAGATTTCCTCACTGTTTCGCTCCAGTTTTCTGGAGAGAGAAGCAACTCCAAACAAAGGAATTCCCATTGCAGAGAGAGAAAGAATGTGGAGGGCATATGGTTTCAAAGAGCTGGGCTCAGGTCGAAGCCCTGACACTCAACAGTATTTAGTCTGCCTCCCCCCACAGATCCCCTTCACCTCCTCCCCACTTCTTCGGCGAACTCCAGGGGGCAACAGGATTGGGTTAAAAGGTTCTTAAAATAGTCTTGAAATTCTGGTTGTGATGACAGACAGCCAGTGGTAATTCAGACAGGAAAGCAATCAAGACCCTCAAAGTATAGTGGAGGGAAGGAGGCAGGGAAGAGAGGTGAAGAGAGGAAAGTGAACAAAGCAGTGAGACAGGGATCAGGAGGGAAGAGGGGGAGCAAAGAGGTGGGCTTGATCATCGGTTTCCTGCCTCCCCTTCCCCTCCTCACCCCTCCACGCCTGTGACCTCTCCCTCTTTCCTCCCTCAACTTCTGTCCAAACTAGTTGCTATTTCAGATTTTCTTGGCAATCTCAGGAATAACACACCAGAAAGGGCTCAGAATGCAGACACACAATGAACCAGCATCTGTTACACTTAATCCCACCCACTGAAGTCTACTGAAAATAGTTCTCCTTTTTTTTCCTTTTCCTGTGAGACTTTCTGGGAAAGGCATTGAAACAAGCCTTTATTGATGAAGTCTAATAGTATATGAGTTATTCATGGGGCTCAGAGGATGGAAAATCAAGGCCTTTTAAATGTCCCGTTTTGGTTTCAGAACTCTTTCAGTCACTGCTATGCTTTTTTAATCTGTATGACACTGGATTAAAAAAAAAAGTCAAGGATCATATCTACAAGTAAAAAGCAGTAGGTGGAGAGGGAAATATGATCACATGACACGTGTGTCATGAATGTTTGCTTTACCATGTGAGAAATGTGCAAAGTGTCCCTGTGTTGGCTCTTGTGCTTTTGACTGGGTTCAGCAGTGGTCAGCCAGGCTTCCTGTCCCTCTGGCATACACAACAAAGCTTCCTGCTCAACACTCAGGGGGGAGTGGACGAGGCAGCAACACAATGGCTACCATCTGGGCATTATGAGGACCAGCTCTATGAAGTAGAGCTGCAGAGCTTGGCAAGTTCGAACAATGAGGGAGATCTGGGCACCAGATCTGGGTCCCTGCAGCAGCAGGGACACACAGAGAAATATTGTTTCCAAGAGAAAACAATGATGTGGTTTCCTTATGCTTTGCACACCAATAAGCAGATCTGAATAATTCACCAAGTGAAAATGGAAGATAAGGATCATGTACCCAATGTGGTTTGTCCTCAGTGATATCTCCAGCTCCCTGAGGACTTTTGTAGATTCCTGCACGCGCCTGCGAAACTTCTGTAAGGCAAAAGGAATTAAAACAAACACTGGTTAGAGCTGATACCACTTTTTATGCTCTGTAAAACACTCCCCATAACAGGTGTAGACCTATAAAATTGACAAAATGAGCAGATTCTTCTCTGAATTACTTATTAAAGGGGGTATCACAGATTTAATACAACAACTATTTCTTTTCTTTCCCACTTTCTACTTCACCACAATACAACCTTTCCTATAAAATGATGTACTGTGCAATAATCTTGTTGTATTCTCTTTGAAATAGACGGTATTGACAACAATGTACAAACCTTTCGCGTGACACCGGGGTCTAAGTATCCTCGTAGTTTCTGGATGTAGGTGTGAGGTGGATTCTTCACCTGAAATCTCTCCTGGAAATACACAATGAAGTAAGCATTGTAGTGTGAGATTGCTGCAATCAGAGGGAGGGTACGTGCACAGTCTCATGTCAGGTTTGGTATTTTATAATAAATCTGAGTTTGTGTACTCACCTGGTCACAGATCAGGTCCCACTTCTTCTCATTATCATACTGTCTGAGGAGGCGTGCTTTGTCTGGGGGCAGGTTCATAGAATTCTAAAAATACAAAAATATGAGCATTAGTTTCATTCATAGCAACGTAGTTTACTTAATTCTGTTTATGTGACTATTTATAGCAATTGTGACAACAGCGGACAACAGTGACTAGTGCGTTAAGAGTGTGCTGGCGCCACCAGCAAAGTACAACAGAATTTTGGGGACTTAACACCATGACCTCACTTCCCCTGTTGATATTCAGCATCCTGTCACAGGAGGTGATCCGCATCTCCTCTGCATTCTCGAGTCTGATTCAGGCAGCTCTTTTAACCACAGCAATCAGAGTACGAGCCTATTACCAGACCTGTCATCTAAACCAGCCATAAAAACACTTTTACACCACATGAGCTGTCCTGAGGCAGCCAGTTTACTACACACAAATGAAACTCTAAATGCTCTAATTTGTGTTTGGAGACCAAACCATTTAATGTTCTCAAGACAAGCCTAAAAAATAAGACAAACTGTATGACACACACTTTTGACTAATTACTTCCTTTGCCGAGCCAAAAGCTTGTAAGCAGGGGCTGGCATAGAATTCTTAAAAATGAGGAAGTGTAACAATACGGGGAGCCTGTCATGGATTTTTTTTTTTTTTTTTTTTTGCAGTGGGAAAGACCAACATCAACAGAGCTCGACTTTTAACCTAACTATAACTCAGCCTATACTGACTAAAATGTAATGCCCCGTTAAGCCTGATATGATGTTCACACTGGTATTTTTTCCACTGTTTGGCACATGGAAAACCACTCCTGGTACGAGTGGAATATCACATATAACTATATCAGAATGAAGTTTTCCACATCGAAAAAAAAAAATACATTGCTTGCTCCATCAGCACATGATGAATCATGCTGTCCAGAGAGGACTGTAAACAGACTCTAACGCTTCAATATTTCCATGCTTTTATGGAGCTACTGCTCCCATGATAACTAACTAAAATTCATATTCAAAAACAAAAGCAAAAACTGTGAGACAACGCTATAGCAGGCTATAACTGTAGAGTAGTCTCAAGATGTTACATATGGGGCATTTTGGCAAGCCCAAAAAAGCCCACGCAGAAGCAAAGAGAGAAGTAACATGCATACCAGATGTTCAGAATTACAGGAGGAATGTGTCCTGTTTATAGTAGTAGTTTATAGTAGTAGATTTTCTCTCTTGTCTGACCCTCGAGCTGCTCTCCCCTCCTCCTTTGCCTCTCCTGGGAGAAATGTTACCTACAACTTTAGGAAGGTCACGCTCAGACGCAATGATCAGAATCTCCCCCACCTGTAACTGCTATAAAATGTTTTTCTAAAATCTTTTAAAATCAGCAATTTATATTTCAAACATTTGTTTAAAACAAACTGTTTCTTATGATCATTAAAATGACAAACATCCAGCTTCTCAAATGCAAATATTTGTTTTTTTTTGTTTGTAGTGTGGTGCAGTGAATATCTCAGTTGAAAAGATATTTTTTTTTTAAAAATCAATAATAAAAATGATCATTAATTACAGTACATAACATTATAGCACATAAATAATAATCATCATCATCATACAGATTTACCAGATGTGGAATATAGTACCTACATTCATACTCCTTCCACTTCTACATAAAATACCTGAATAATAAAGGAAAAACAAGCCTGGACTATCTGCTCCAACATCAACCCAGAGCTGCCCCCTTTTGTTTTCTTGGTCAGTCATGCATACTTAAGTAGAACTGTGGGGCAAATGAACAAAGAGCAAGGCTCTCTTTTGAAGTAATTTAATTTTGAAATACAGGAAGACACAGACGCACCAGATGCACTACTCACCCATTTAAGAGAGAAAACCTGCCAGTTTTTACTGCATGTAAATGAATGATTATAGTTTAAACTATTCATTAGAAGCATAAAATATCATGATGATTAATACATCTACACTGAAAAGCCATTATTGTAGACACAGTAAAGGCTCTGGAGTTTAATAATGTTCAGCTGTCTGTTGGAGCCTCAGGTAGTGTAAACAAATACAGGTGAGGCTGTGCAGATGTGTGTGGAGCTGTTAAAAAGCCTGCTTGAATGATAGAGAGGTAAAAGACAGAGGAGAGGTTTCCTCTCTGACCACATTTGGGTAATTTGAGCCAAGTAACCCAATTTAGATAATTTCATTTCACTTTCTCCCACAGTGATACTATCAGCACTTCCTGTGTTTATAAGAGACTAAAAGAAATGGCATTTTCTGGGAGAGAGGGAGCAGTAGCACTTAAGAACTTGGGATCTGACAGGCACATTTTAGAAAAGAGAAATACTACAGATATGCCAAAAATGTTAGCTGCTTGTTATGTTACCATGCTTGCCCACACACACTCTCCTCCAACATGGCCTTTCTTGTTTGACCTGAGTCTGGCCTGACAAAGGATTCACTGTGGAGCTTTGTGTTGATTTGGTGCTGTGCCATTCCCATCCTTTGACATTTGAGCTATTTTTTTCCTCATAGAAAATCATTAACAATGGCTGGTAGGCAGGGTCAGTCTGCAGCCCCCACCCCGGTGCTGCTGTGTGGAGCCAAATCCGGCTAAAACACAAACACAAGACTGCACAACCAGATGAACTGGTTCTATTATCACTGTTATCTCCAAAATCATTTGTGAATTGGGGCAAGAGACTGAGCTCCCTTATAGAGCCATGTTGGAGGCACAAAACACAAAGGAAGAAGGATTTGTGTTAAAAAGCAGAAATACAGGCCAGACATATATGAATTCTAAAACAGAAAGTAATTTGAACCATTAACTAAGGAACAGGGTCATGTTACTGGTAGAGTCCAGGAGAGCTATCAAGGTCTTGACGGAGCACTCAAGTCACGCACAGAACCCCACAACTGACCACAGCCACAGTCACTTCTGACATCAGTGTCAACAGGGCAGCTCTATCTGCCCTCCGCCGGACAGCTTCCTAATCCCAGCTGATTTACAAGTGGCCTTGAGTTGAGTTTATGACCCACAACTGCAGCCAGAAAGCCCCAAGAGATGCAGATGGCAAACAGTAACAGGATGTTTCCTCTTTAACCAATCACAGCTTTGCACTTTTAACATAAAACATGCACCAAAATATTCTGCATATTTTTCTTTAAATCAACAGGTTGCTCCCTCAGATGCAACCAGTCAGGCATAACTTGTAGAATACATTCTTCTTTGTCTTGTTATGGTATAAATATTTAAACTGCCCTCTGAAACCTTATCCAGGACAAATCAAATGTCTTTGCTCAGTGAGCTAACCAACAGATCCAGTCTGATTCTCTCTTTTGTGCTCTATCAGCATGCTGGAAGTCTGTGTTTTTATCTGCTTTTGGTAGGTTTACACAGTCCAGACTTAGTTATCATCAGCTCACAGGGAAATGAGTGGGTGGCTAAAGAGCTCACCGTGCTGGACAGAGCCTGTGGCTGTCCAGACATGAAGGCCCAGACAGCCCGCTTCACCCCCAACAAGTCTGATCATCAGGGTGGAGTCCAAGAGGAAGGAACTGTAAGCTGTCCTGTTCACATAACACAGGGTCACAGCAACAACAATGCACTGAGCTTAATTCATACAAGACAATGTGAGATGTTAATTTGTGTAAAGCGAATGGCAGCATGAAAGGATCAAACTTATCATACATAAGATGTACCCAAACCCATTAACTGAGAAGTGAACTTTAACTTTAACTTTGACCTCCTAGATTCAAAAGAAAGTCTTTTTGAGATCCTTTAATGAATCGTTTGACTCTTGTGGTTGCTGCAAGGCTGATGTGGAGTTTAATGTTGATCACCTGATATCTGAGATATAACAAAGCTGTCTAGCAAACAGACTCACAGAGTGAATTATTGTTTTTTTCCTTTTGTTACATTAGTATAAAAACACGTTAATTATTTTTTTTTTTTTTTTTTTTT
>JAVQJX010192462.1:0-11946 GCA_036025115.1 Ambassis agassizii
GTATGTCATATGTCCAGAACTATCTGAATCAGTGCAAATGAAGATTGCAAAAACACTGGTGAAAAGAAGACCAGAGAACCAGAAACTCTATATTTTAAGTTTAAGGCATGGTCAGGTAACAGTATCATCAGTATAACTGTTGACAAGATGTCTCTGAAGATTCTCATTCTTCCAGGCCATGTTACACCCAAGATTTTAAAACTGAGGCAACTGGTGCATAGCATGGCTTTTCTCCGGACATCAGAGTTGATGTACCAGTCACCTCAGTTTTAAATTCTTGGATATAACACTGGCAAGATGTGTTAATATCCAGACTATTATAACAATTACAAAAAAGAAGAGATCCGATTAGCTGGTCTCCTTTCTGCTATTATAACACTTTCCATAGATAATGTGCACTTATTTCAGGGGAGCGACCCCCAAAAAATAGCTGCCATAACAGTAGTAATGGCAGCTGGGAGGTGAAGGTTGAATATGTGCAGAAAATCCCCAAATGTATTCTCTCAACTCCACAGACATTTCATTATCAACTCACTGGTGGTTAACAGTGCTAGTTACAGCTTTTTAAAGGAAGAGCTTATGGATCCATTCTTTCTCATCTTTGATAAAAGAGCATGCCTCTATCAAGTCTGCATGGCTGTTTAGGAAATGCAGGCAAACTTTAACAACAAAGAAGCCACCAAAAGATTGTTGAAAAGATGAGCTAATCCTGTATATGCACATAGCAAAATCACATCCTCCCCTTTGCAGCACATGTTAAATCACGTCCAAATTTAGAGAACAAAAAAAAAAAAAAAAAACAAGTACACAACTCCAGTATCTGAAAGGTTACTGAAGGCTACACCATTTCAAACTATTAGCATTTGGTATGTAAATTTTCAGAAATATTACAACCCTCGTTGCTTCATTCATTACAGTTGTATTCTTTGATGAAGATATGCAGTATTCTTACTGATGCTCATCCGAAATATTTGTCAAAATCCTGTGTGCATGAAAACGTCTTGTACATTTCTCTATGGAGAGATGAACAAGCATGCGCCATTATTTTTGTGAAATGCTGAATAGTGACCTAGCTCGTGTGTTATAGTTGTTATAGCACTGTAATTTGATATTAGCTTCTAACTTGCTTGGTTCTTCATTATAAACTCTGGACATAAGCAGGCTTACCAAGAACTCAGCTGGAAGAGCGCACAACGACTACAGGTGTGCTTTACATGATTATGAATGTAGTAATCACCACCACTTTGAGCACCAAGAAGTGGTCAGTTTTCTTCTATAAGGTTCAAATCCAATTCTGTGCAGTCTCTTTGAAAAACTATTTTTTGCCCTCCATCTATTAGAGTCCTTTTTCTCTCTTCTTCTTCATCCTCCTCCTCCTCACTTTCACTTAATGGCACGATGCTGGATCGTCCCAGGAAATCAGCAGGGGAGAAAGCTGAACAATATTCTGCCTGGGCAGAGACTGGAACTATGTAGCCACCCGTTCCACGCAGGAAACCCTCACAATTACCAATCTGCACAAAAAAAAGGCACATCTTAATTCTATCATTTCACATAAAGAACAGAAATCATTATTAGTTCACTTAGTTTGTCGCTCACCTGTGTCATTTTGCTAAAGTCTAGGCCTGGCCTGGGGCAAGGCAAAACATCTGGGTCATGACGCCTCTTCAAACGAGGTTTTCGCATATCGCAAGGTTGGGAATGGCATCGTGGTAATGCAGGGTGCAGGCCGCGCCTAGAAAAGGACGGTGTGCTGCAAGCTGAAGTGGGAGATTGAGACAGAGCTGGGTGTTCCAGGCCAGAACAACCACGTGTCAGAGCTGAAGCAGGGGATGGCTGGGGGAGCAATGGCGCCACAGAAGTAGTATGAATGTGCACAGGGGAGAGGGAGAAGCGGCGCTGCAATACTGAATGAGACATCAGGGGGGCTGGTGAAGAAGAGCAGGACGAAGGAGTAGCAAAGGAGGTAGAACAGGCTTCTTTCACAGTGTCACAAAGGTCCCATGAGAAGCCATGCGATAATGGGGAGTCAGACGATAATGCAAGGCTAAAGAAAGTGGGGCTAGAAGATGAGTGTACAGATGAAGAGTTAAAAGAGGAACTGGGGCCAAAGAGTTGCAACGAACTGGCTCCAGAGCCAGAACTAGATGCTCCTCCACTGTGGCAGCCACGTTTGACTGGTGTCCACACTTTAGATGCACTGGGATGCCAGGTGGAGCGGCACCGTGACAGATCCTCTGGAACCGAGAGGGACCTGCAATGCCTTTTTGGAGGGGGTGGTGGAGGTGAACTTTGGAAAGCCTCTTCTGTGAAGGAGACCTCCGGTGCCTGAGTGGGCTCTCTAGAGTAGGAAGAGGGCCATAGGGAGTGTGGTCCACAGGAATCATCCAAAACAGTGGCTTTGGATGATGTGTGAGGGGCTGAGCTGGACTCTAGAAACACCAAAAGATAGATATGAGGAAAATTTCTATACCAGTTGCAACTGTCTCCCTTAATTAAATCAACTTGCTCTGTGTTGTTTTACCAGCAGTCCATGAGACAGTAGGACTCAAACCCACAGCAGGTAATGACTGTAAAAAAATACAATAACACAAGTCAGAACCTACTGAGTTAAGTCAAATACAGTAAAAAGAACAATCTGAATGATAATAAAATTTAGTTTGGTATCCAACTCACCACATTTGCACTGAATGAGAAAGCTTTGTGATATGGTTCCTCCAAACTCTGCTTACGGAGCTGCTCAGTGATAAGTGTCACCATAATTGTACTTATGATCCAGGGAGAGGCATGGGAGTTGAGGAGATTTACTAAGGGTAATGGAAATTTTATTAGTCAGAATCTTGGCATGGTTTATGGTGTCCCCTCTACACCTCAACCAGCCAGACTGACCAGCATTCTCACTGTGCCACCATCTTTATGCCACCTAGAGGAACAAATGACAACAGAAGCACAAGAAAGAATCAGTGATTAAGTGAAACTAGTTACACAGTGTAGAAACTTCTTTCACATCCAAAGTTCAATCAGGCATTGTAAAGGAAGGCAGAACATGGAATATTGGAAATCTCTAAACTTTCTGTCAAAACATCCTACAGCAAAGAAAACAGTGCTGCAACACTGACAAAGTATTTTGTTACAAGATATGTTCTACCTTATTCACGCATTAAAGGAAGACATTTGTGTAGTCATGGGCACAACGAGTCTCTGAACAAAGAAGCACTTCACATTCCATCATATGAAGTGACCAGGGACATTTCTTAAAATGCCAAATATGAACTAAAGTCATTTCAAAGAAAATGCAGAGCACATCTTGAGTAAAAAAAAACAAACAAAACAAACAGAGTAAGCTAAATCAATACAAAGGCAATCACTTTGTTGGGTCCAATAAACTCAAATGACAAGAGTTGTGAGCAGTGAAGAGAGAATGGAAGGGGGAGGGAGAGGCTAAAGGGGAATGGATGGGGGAAGTGTGTGAAAAATGAATGGGGCAGCGGTTGGAAGCATGCCATAGTATCTTTGCAATAGGGACAAAAGAACAGTGACCAAGTCTCAAGGACTCATATTATTGAAGCAAAGCCAAAATGGCATGATATGCCCACAAAGCTACAGGTCATAAGACAGTTCTTGGGTCCATTTTAGTTTGACACACTTTCCTGATATATTTCTAATATTGCAAGTCAAAGTATTAAAAATATCTAAAGCCAATTCCAGGAATCCTATGGACAACTCAAACTGAAAGTAAAACAGATTAGTACTAAAATCATACATTATCACTAGCTCTGTGTACATTTCCAGGTCTTCAGGTGTGGCCTCCAGGGCCTTCTTCCTTTTGGCAAACATGGAGCTATAGTGCTAGCCTAGTTCCACATGCCAGAAGACAAGCTACTTAAGAGGTACAGGCGAAACTTCATCCTATGGCAGTAGCCACGGTTAAAAGCCCTGGACCCTACAGAACAACCAACCAGTGCAGTCTACCAGATGCAGTCCTCATCACTTTTCATTAAGGCCAACAATAATGTCAGCCATTTGCTTATACAAACAAGGGGTATAGCACAACACACAATTAAGACTATTAGGTTAACTTCAGATTACTTTAGTGAACATACAAACCGACAAGTTTAAGGCGTCAAGGTGTTGCGCAGCTTTCCATTTCCTCAAAAAACGTTTGTATTCATTAACGAAAATCTATGACATTTTCTCCAGAGTTAGTCCCGGGACAGCGGTTTGTCATTGACAATGCAGCTCTAAAATAATGCAATAATTACTGCATAAATCGGATAATCAAGATTGTCAGCATGGTGGTATATGGTAAGCTAGCACACAAACACGATGCACCGAGTTAGCCGGTTGTGTTAGCTACGTGGTAGGATGAGTACACTAACCACATTTACTAGCCTTAGTTTGTTACGTTCAGTCTCTTTGCTACCATTAGTAGTTTCTACTGTAGGCTACTATAGGGCGTGATTTGTTGTCTATCAAGATCAATGTTAATAGATTTAATAGCTGTTTCCGCAAAGCATGTCTAAATTAGTTGTCGCGTTAGCTTGATCACACAGCCTATTTGCAAGCTAGCATGCTACAGCTGTCCTGATGTATTACCTGCATTAAGCGGTTCCTTAGCAACCAAAGCTGCACAGTGAGCACACCGGGTCGACGGCAGGCCAACGTAGTATTTATAGAGTTTGGACGATACCAATACAGAGGTATACTCAATACACTACATAAAATTACGATTTGAGTAAAACACCGAATACTTGTAGAGAACATATATTTTAGTTAATGTATGTTTTTATGTAATGTCACTGGAAACGAAATTAGTTTAAATGGATTTAAAACTTATACAACACATCTCTGCCCTCGTACACATTCCCCAAGTTAGATCCTTCTAAATAAAGTGACAGACCAATATCGAAATAGTGTGTATAAATAAATGTAGTTTTTTTACGGCTGTGAAATAAATAATAACGCACGTAATTTTATTAACTGGAATTTAATTTGTTTAAGGAAAAGACAGCATAGGGAACAATAGGATGAAAAGTGAACCCGATTCTCACAGCAGCACTAACGCATGCGTGGTAGAAGTTTGGGAACATAGTTATGTGCTGCGAGCTAAATAAACCGAAATAAAGTCTGTGTAAAGTAAGGGTATCTTAGATAGCTGACATTTTGTGGTGCTCCCAAAGAGATTATGGCACAAGAAAAACTCAAAAAAGAAGAAACCCTTGCAATGAGGAACAGATTAATTGGGTATGTATAGTAAAAGCTGTTTGCTCGATGCTAGCTAAGAGTCATTTTGTGCAACACATTTCCTTTATTTACAGGCAGTCGTGTCGGTTGTTCTATTCAGAGAGCCCAGTAAAAATAGTCAGAGCAAGAGGACAGTATCTTTTTGATGAAAATGGCAAACGTTATTTGGACTGCATCAGTAACGTGCATCATGGTAAAGCCACCATTATAGCCCACTGTAACTGTTAGCTCACAGTGGCAGAACGATTTAACAAGACAATAACATCATACCGTCTGTATGCTTTGTGCAGTAGGCCATTGTCACCCCAGCATTACAAAAGCTGCAGCAGCACAGATGGACGTCTTGAACACAAATACACGATTTCTACACGACAACATCGTCCTGTATGCAAACCGCCTGGCTGCGACCCTTCCCGAGAAGCTGTGCGTCTTCTACTTTGTTAACTCTGGGTGAGCCATATGTTTCATTCACAGTCACAGTTAAGTTACTACATGTATTGCTGTTGTAGTAACTTTACATGTCATTTCTCTCACAGTTCAGAGGCCAATGATCTTGCCCTACGACTTGCACAGCAGTACACTCAACATGAGGATGTCATAGTGCTGGACCAGTAAGTGCTGTGTTATCCTGCAACACATTCATCCTCTGCCCATACACCCGCCTTTCAATTACAAAAAAACTCTGCTTCTATACTAGTGCATACCATGGGCATCTTATGTCCCTCATCGACATTAGCCCTTACAAGTTCCGGAAACTGGCAGGACAAAAAGAATGGGTTCATGTGGTGTGTAAATATATGCAACAACCATCACACAAACTCCTAACCAACAGACCACTTTTCTGAAACAATGATTCATCATCTTGCCAGGCTCCCTTACCAGATACCTACAGAGGGATATACAGGGAGGACCACCCCAATCCTGGACAAGCATATGCTGATACAGTAAAAGAAGTAATAGATGGGGTCCACAGTAAAGGTCGCAAGGTACTCAGAGGCTTTCAGAATAAAGCTGTAATAACCAGGTGAAGTTTATGACACTTACTTATTAACCCACAGATCTCAGCCTTCTTTGCTGAATCACTGCCTAGTGTTGGAGGACAAATCATCTTGCCCAAAGGTTACTCGATGAAAGTTGCAGAGTGAGTAGTAATTCAGTTTTGTTGTGGATATTTTTTTTATGTTCAGCCACATCTGCTGTAATGGCGGGATGGTTCATCCCCCTCCCTCACTCCACAGATATGTGCATTCAGCTGGTGGAGTGTTTGTGGCAGATGAGGTGCAGACTGGTTTTGGACGTGTGGGAAGTCATTTCTGGGCTTTCCAGCTTCAGGGAGAAGATTTCTGTCCAGACATAGTGACCATGGGAAAGCCAATGGGTAACGGCCATCCTCTGGCATGTGTGGCAACTACTGTAGAAATAGCTGGAGCTTTCACAGCCAACGGAGTAGAGTATTTCAATACGGTAGGGTGTGGTACCATATGAATGAATGGTTAAATCACTAATTTCAGTATGCTTTTGTAATAAGAAGTGAAGCAATTCACAACTCTTCAAAGAATTTCCAACAGTGTTTCTTTCAGATGAACTTATCCAGTTAGTCTTTTTATGTATTAAAATTATACAATTATTCATACCATTAACTTGAAAAATGTATTTTCTCCAAAATGTCATGCAGTTTGGAGGGAATCCAGTGTCATGTGCGATTGGGCTAGCAGTCCTTGATGTGATAGAGGAGGAGGACCTTAGAGGAAATGCTACAAGGGTGGGAGCACATCTTAAAGATTTGTTCACAAAACTACAAACACGACATGAAATAATAGGAGATGTCAGGTAAACATGCCACAATTAATTATTCTATTACAAGGCACTACTTTATTAAAAAAAACGGCTAATAAAAAGGGTACTGCACATTTGTAAGCTATTATTTGGCACCTAATGCAAAAATGGCTCAGCACGCCATCTAGTGTTCAAAATCATCCTGGACACTATATCAGCTGGAATAAGGCTTGGGACAAATTCAAGTATTGAATTTATACAAAAAAAGATAATGATCACCAATTTACATCAGAAGATGTGACATATATGTAAACATATGCTAAATATGCTAATTTTCTTCATATCAACATTGCGAATTTTAATTCCAATTCTCTTCTGTAATGCTTAAAGTGGTCTTTTCATGTTTTACAGAGGTGTTGGACTGTTTGTGGGAATTGAACTGGTTACAGACAGAGAGAAGACTCCTGCAACAAAGGCAGCAGCATGGGTAGTAAAGAGGTGAGATTTTACTCTTTTAGTTATTGGTTAAATTTAGAAGTGTTTTTTTGTGAAAAGAGACATACTTACAGTATGTATAAGGTAGAGTTCTGTGACTTTACTCTGTCTATTAGGTTGAAAGAGGAGGATCGGATCTGTGCGAGTACAGATGGGCCTTGGGAAAGTGTCTTAAAGTTTAAACCTCCAATGTGCTTCAGCATGAAAGATGCAGAACTGGTGGTGGAATGTATTGATCGCATCCTCACAGGTTAGCAACAAAGTCAATTATAGGGCTACATATATATACTTAATATGTATATAATCTACTCATCACATAAAGCACTGCACAAATGCCCATACACATTTTCACACATTCCTGAGTCATTGAATAAATTCCTTGTTCCCACAGAAATGAAAGCCAATGACCTCAAATTGGACAAGGAAGACATCTAAGGTTTGTTAAACCTGTAGAAAACTTTTAATTGCATCAGACATTGTCAGGTGGTCACATTCAGAAAGTTCAGAGGTAGAGATATAAATATCTTTACTCAAGACTCTAGTAGATATAACAGTTTCAGTTCATTTGGCTGAACATGTCTCCAACTTGGCCACTGCGAGTTCTCCTTTCAAAAGATTACATGTAGGGAATATCAAAGTGGTGACAGTGAGCTTTAAATGACGGCATTACTGCTTCGATTCATTTGGAACCTTAAAACCTTCATTTGAAATGTCATTGTAAATGTTTCGTCACAGGTGTTCAGTGCCAATTTGAAAGACATTCAGTCACCTCTCTGATGAGACCCAGCTAAATTGAAGATTAACACTCCAAATGATGCCAGCTACAACACATCAATACCACCTGCAGATGATGGACATACCAGACATACCATAATGCTAATGTGACACTAATGAAATTTCCGATACTTTTTTTTTTCTTTCCCAAAATCAATAAATTAGTAGTTAACCATTTTAACCTTGACTCTTTTTTTACCCACAGCATCAAAAGTTTTTAATTACCAGTCTCAACTTAACACTGATCAGCAACATATTCTCAATACACAACATGGTTGAGTTAAGCACTTACCAGACCTCTATCTTTTAACTCCTGGACACATTCACAAAAATAATCAAGTATTGCAGTTTCACATCTAGTGGGGCAGGTATTAACACTCAGCCAGTTATCCTGCAGGGAGTGAAGTCCTCACCCACAGCTTCCCAAAGAGGCATCCAGAGTTAACATTATATGAGACAAAACAAGCAAGCCATGTACAAAACATTTAACATTAACTTTACAAATAATAACAAAAAGATCCAAGTGTAATATAAACCAAAAGTTTATTTCTACCAATTTGCTCAAGACACTAGAGGAATGAGTTTCCAGTGAGAGAGGGAGTGCCCTCTTACATTAACAGGCTTGCGTTCAGTTGAATAACACTAGTAAAGCCACTTAAAATTGCAAACATGATGGGGGAAGAATCGCCTTAAAAGCCAAAAGAAAAAAAAAGAAAAGATGCTGGTTGTCTTCGTCTACAAGGCCATCTGCAAACATTCACTTTGACACGCTTACAAAAGAACCCTTTGATTGGTTTAAATCCCTTTTTTAACCTAACCCCACATCTGAAGCCATGCAACTCGCATCCAACACTCAGCATAGGAGAAAACTAAAAATCTAGAAACGCCAAAGGGGAACAAAAAAAAAAAAAAAAGCAAAATTGTTTATTTGTGAGCTTTAAAAGCTCTTGCTCCTGCTCATCTGTAAATCCAGTAGACATGTAAAAATACAACCATACAATACATTAGATTCAAAAAGGTACCAAAAAGTACAGTAAAAATAACACTTCCATCACTGGAAATGTAAATGGACACAAAACAATATAAAATAAAAAGTGGAAAAGTGACATTTGCTTCCCCAGTTCCTCACTTGATCTGTACAAATGGAGCATGAGTCCAAATTTCTGCCAACTCCAAAGGAAAAGCCAGAGCCCATGTTCGCTGTGGTAGGACCATGGATCTCTTTTTCTTATTTACTTTAGACCTTAAGAGAAAAACACGTTGCTTAGCGTTACTGAGAACAAACCGAATGTGGCATGCAGTTACACAAAGACAGACAGGTGCATGAATGAGTTTGACAGGTCAGTGAATGAACAGACACACTTTGGGGGGGCGAGGGGGACACACGACCACTAGCTATTACACCTAGCACCCTGGTGAAAGGTGATACGGCCCTTATCCAGTTCTTAACCACCAACAACTCAATCCTTATTGATGAAGTAGTCGTTGTCGAGATGCATCTCAAGATGGCTGACAGATGGAATGAATCCATCTTCCATAATCACAGACCCCACAACACAGCCTACTCTAACCCCACCACAATGTTTGAATGGATTTAGAGTAGATGGAGATCTTTGGGGTCAAAAGGCACTAATGGTTACAGCTATGTTCTCATATTACCACAGATGATGCAGAAATGCATACCTGCACTATGTGTGATCAGTATGGCTTGTAGCTACTCTGGTGGCCTCCACGTCTTGGAGTTTTCCCATAGCTTGTATTGCCCTGGTCTGGAGGACAAGAGAAAAAGGGACTGAGTTCTTCTGTACAACAAGGAGGACCAAGAAAATAAAGTTTCTCTCATTCTGTTTCTTTTCCCCAGGGGCATTTATCGCTTACTGTAATCGTAGCCACCCCCATAGTTGTAATAACCACCAGAGTAGTCATAGTTGCCATAGCCGCCATATCCATAGCCTTGCTGTCCATAATAGTTCTGGCCATATCCCTGGTTCCAGTAGTTGTTGTAGCCTTGGTTCCAGTTCTGCCCCTGACCTACAAATAACAGATGAGGGCTTTTTAGAAGTCTCCATTTTTAGATTTAAATGACATAAAATTAAGTGTACACACAAAAACGGTACTTACCACCACGGGCTCTACCACGACCTGTGTAGCCACGTGCACCATACTGCTGCTGCAGGTAGACCTCTTTGGGCTGGGCTATTTTGATTTCACACTGCAACACAAGCACATATAACATTTAAATAAGACTTTTTTTCCCTAACACTCCAACTACGTTTTTAAACCTAAACTTTAAAAGGGCACCATCTTATTACCTTGCTTCCTCCAACACTGTGGTACTTCTTCTCCATGACCTTCTTGACAGGAGCCTCTTCTTTATATGTGATAAATACAAATCCCCTCCTCTTCTCAGTCTTTGGATCCTGTGGAAGCTCAATGGTCTCAATCTATAAATGGAAAGAATAAAGTTTTGAAGCAGGCGGCATAATTACTCAATTCCTTGGTGCACAGATAAATCCAATGAATGCTTTACCTCTCCATAAGTCCCAAAGTATTCCTGAATTGTCTCCTTTGCAGTGTCAGGGTTAAGGCCTCCAACAAAGATTTTCTTTACTGGTTCTTTCTTCATGGCCATGGCTTTCTTAGGGTCAATCTGTCTGCCATCTAGCCTGTGCTCCTTCTGTTCAAGAACCTGTAAAGACACAAAAACATTTAGCACTGCCCACCTTACAAACAGATTGAGTTCTGGATGCAACTGCCACCTTCACTCACTTTGTCTACACTGGCTGCATCTTTGAAGAGAATGAAGCCGAACCCTCGTGACCGGCCTGTCTGCTGGTCCATCTTTATGGTGCAGTCCGTCACCTCCCCAAATTTAGAGAAGTAATCTTTGAGATCCTTCTTGCTTGTGTCCCAGCTGAGGCCACCTACAAACATTTTCCTAGACAGGAGAGGAATGTTTTAGAGCCACAGACAGCATTGCCATTTTAAATTAATTTATTATTAGTTATTATACGGCCAAAGGTAGAATCCAACTTTGGTTAAAGTATTACGACTATTACAGAACACAAAAGTACATTCCAAAATGGGCTCTGGCATGGTTCTGTTTTTATTTATGCCTAAACGATTTGTCTTATAAGTACAGCTGCATTTAGATCATACTGTAGCTGACTGAGGTAGGTCCAGTTAACTTCAATATACTGCCATTTGACTTTATTGACAATATAACAATGCAGCTCATTTTTATACAAGTATCCCTTTTGCAGACAATCGCATGAATAAATTTCCCTCAAAAATGTAAGCACGGGAATATCATGTCAAAAAACAGACGTCCTTGGGAATAAACGTTTTCGGTTACACAGCTGCACATTATGTCGGTGGGGGTGGTGCTAGTTGTAAATATACACTACGTACACCCTGTTCCAGATCATCTGTTGACCCACTGACGCAGGGGGCAGACCGTAGTCTCTATAGCTTCAGGCTATGTAACAATTTAAACTAAAACAAACTGAGAACCTTTACAATACAGGGTCAGCAGACATATCATATCCGCATTTTCTCCATGAATCAATAAGCGTTGGATTTAATCCCTACCGAGGCGCGGGGGGGGGGGGGGGGGGGGGGGGGGGGGGGGGGGGGGGGGGGGGGGGGGGGGGGGGG
>JAVQJX010192475.1:0-11373 GCA_036025115.1 Ambassis agassizii
GAAAAGAGAGAATGAAAAAATAAATATTTTGACCCATTTCTAATCAATTCGAATTATACACAATATTTTGCTTGCATACATGTATAGCTCTGTTAGACATGATAAGTGACTCTCTTACATGTGAACAATGTTGACTTGAATGCTAGAGCACTCACAAAGTAAACTAGATGTAATGCACACAAGAATGATTTGATCACTCACACACATTGACGGTTCTGGATTGGTTACTCGCACCACCAAGAGGAATTCATTTGGTTGCTTGTGCACACACAATGTTGGGTTTTAAAATATTTATTTCCACAAAAAGCAGTCAATGCACAGATGTAGTCAGAAAATTAATGATAACTCTTCCTGTTCACTATCCTTGTAGACATGTCCATCTTTGGCCTCTACCCTGGTCATGACGACTTCTACCTAGTGGTGTGCAGCCACTGTGGTCAAGTAGTTAAGCCGCAGGCCTTTGAAAAACACTGCGAACGTAGACATGGCCCTCTGGCCAAGCTGTACGCCCGACTGCGCTCTTCTGCCCCTGCACCTCAGCCCCAGCAAAGACCCCACCATGGCCACTCTCCTTCTCACGGGACCAATGCTGCTTCCGCTTCTATATGGGAGGGCAGAGCCCAAGGGGCCGGGCAGCTTCGTGCAGCCCCGCCTTCACCTTCTACCCCACCACAGTACAGACACTCCAAGAACTCCAAGGATGGAGTACGGTAAGACAGTGGGGTACAGTTCTGTGTGGGGGGGTTATGTTATTAGAATTATGTGATTTAAAACAATAACCCTTTTGGCTTGTAACATTTTCTGGGCCTTCTGCCTACCACAACCTGTGCTCATATTGTACAGGTAAAACCCCTCGCAGCCATTCTGTCAATTGCCGTTTGTCATTAAAGTTCGACAGCTGTTGTTGGATAGCATTGTTAAACATGCTCACAAAGCAGTGCAAAATAAGAGGTGCTAGCATATACAGCAGGAATGTTATTACAGAACAACCAACCCGGCCTCTAGTTTTCTGACAACAAGTGTCTTGTCACCATGGCCATTTGTCATTTTACACAGATGCCCTGAAGGCGAAGACCACGAAGGGTGGTGAAACAACTCATGGCCCCGCTTCTGCAGTGCCAGAGCTCTGAGTCAGCTGACTAAAATTTCTGACATGTCAGGAATTCACCCATGTCTCCGATGGCCATCTGAGATCAGTTAATCAGTTTTTGTCCTCCCGTGTAAATTGCACTTCAAACGACATGCGATGATGCTGACATTTACTGCAACTCTAAAACGAGTCATTGGCTCCAAAATCAGCTTGGAAATGACTTGGATCATACAGATCATAACTTTTTACTTAAGTTAACATCTCCTTGGGCCTTTTTCCCGTTACAGACATTCCCCACTGGAGAAGCCCTCTCACAGCAGCCTTTCAGAATCCTCAGTATTCAAGCAGCCGCCACCTCTTGAACCTCCGATGAGCTCTCTGTCTCCATCACTCAGAGATCCCCCTTGGCCACATGGAGGAGCTCTGCCTGGTAGGCCTTCGAATAGTGACAGGCATCCTATGCAGAGGAAGGACTCCTCTCAGCCTTCTGTGGTGCCGGGCCACAGGATCCCCAGACCCTACAACAAAGTTGCCTCCAGTGAGTATAGACATTTGATTTGACTACTGGAACCTAAAAATCACAGAACTGGATAAAAGAGAAGGGGTGCTGTTACTTGTTGGTATGAGCAATGAGGAGGCAAAGTTATTAACATTGGCTCAGATCAGTACATTTCCACTGAACTGGCAAACAACTGATTGCATTTATCCCAGCACGTTGTTTTAGGAGATTGTCAAATTAGGTTGCACAGTACCCATCACAATAGCTGTCCGGTCAGGCCATGTGCCTTTTGTTTCATTGTTAATTGCAGACCAGACCAAGGAAGCTGAACGCAGCCTCAGAGAGGAATCTGTAATTACTTTAACAATAAAGGTTATTGTTGAAATTTACTACTTGGCTCTGGTTTGGCACCAGTTGTAGATAAAGATAATGTGTGCCTCTGAGTCAGGTTTAAGAAGATGTACGTTGATGCGCAAGTCTGAGGATCACTCAGAAAAACAACAGCTTGATGTTGCTAGGCCAGTTCACCTGTGCGATCACATGATCACAGCCAAAAAAGAGAAATGTACAACTCTTGACAGTTTCCCCCACTCTTTAACAATCACAGTGCAAATGGAAATTCACGTATACAAATTAATTGTATTTTACCTTTGTTGATACAGACTGCATAGAGAATGTGCTCATCATAAATCTCATCTTTTGTTAGAGCCAACACAGGATGTGTTCTGGAAGCAAAGATGCACAGTTGAGCACTTAGCCGAATACACAAGTATTGTAGCAGCCTGTAAATCTGAAGACACAGGATGCATTTTAGGTCATGTGGTTATAGGGGACAGCATGACTCAGCATTGTCTGTGGCTAGATTTCCAGCTTGTAGGGCTTACTCTGTTTTTTTTATGTTTGAAAATGTTCGTTGACTATGTGATGTGTCGACTGAGATGGTCTCCGTATCCTTAGAGAGGGAGTGTGACTTGGACAAACACTGTGGTGTCCTGGATCCTGACAGGAAGAAAGTCTGCACTCGCCTTTTGACATGCAATGTAAGTTCTGTACACTAATGTCATGTGTTATTCTAGAATCAAGAATCTTTATTGTCATTATGCATGGCATAACGAAATTTTGTATGCTGATGTAATCCAGATAAACTGTTTAGTTTTACTATTGAGTTGTATGTATTAATTGTGGGGTTTTTTTTATTATTGTTGTTGTAATGCATTCTTTGCAATTTGCAATATTGTTTAGAAAATTGCCATTCAAACAAAGAACTTTTTACTTACTGGCTGAAGAATTTTTAGTCAATGAGGATCACTCTGCAGGAAGAGGGGTTTTTTTTTCAGGCTTTGGTGCAACAGGTTGGATCTGAACCAAGAGTAACATCTCCAGCTCTGGTCAGGCTTTTGAGGTCTGATAGTAGGATGACATCACGTAGGCCTTTTTTATCACACCTCCGGCCTCACTACATTCCTGCTCCTACAGAAGGAAGGAAGGGAGTCAGAGCTGAAGGAGATGCATCTCAGACTCTACAGCACTGAGCAGTCAGGGTTATACTGCACATTTATATTTAATCTCAAAGAAATTAGTGTTGTCTTGCACTTTGTGCTGACCTCACTATGTTTTGTTTCTATATTAAGCTTTGATAGAGTTTGTTTTCCTAGCTTTTGGTCTTCCCCTCTGCAACCTTGTGAATCTATTACAGAGCATTTTCTCATGGCCTCAAATTTTAGCTCCAAACAAACAAGCATCCAAAGTCAGAGAGAGAGACCCGGGTAAAAACAGTAAGCTCTGATTTCATGGCAGATAAAAGCTTCTGAAAAATCAGCACTTTCTAATTTAACGGACAAACCACACCTTTCACTCTGTGTGTAGTGAGGATGCAGCGTCAACAGAGCAGCCATGACTGTGGCTGAGCGTGTGCCTGCTAGATTTGCTGTTTCTCACGGTGGGTCAGGTGTTTTTCTACTGTCACCATGCATGCCCGTGCACATCTCCTTTATTTCATACATCCCACAAAATCCCTCAGCACTTCACATTTATTTGTCAGGTTGTGCAACACATTTGCAGATGATTGCTCTTCTGTTTTATTTTCTTACAGTGTTTCCCACACTGCACACACACCTCAAGAGACCTCTCCCCTTTTGGCAATGGTCCATTTGGCAGTCACACCAACAGAAGGACCAGCATGTGCGTAGGCTTCATAATAAAATAATCTTTGCCCTGGGGTGCTGAAACTCTCCAGCTACTCCCTGACAGTTTCAGTTGCCCCGAGAAAGAAAAAAAAAAAAAAAGGAATAATTATAATCTGGTATCAACATGTGCTCTTACTTTCATAACATGCATGTTGTAACCGAAACACAATGAAATGGTGCACGGGATGTAGGCATTTAGTTTGGTGTGAGACTGAAACTATACCAAGAACTGAGAAGTATCATTATTTCATGTGGTTTGAACTCCAGACTATCACATTTCATTGAGATGCAGAAGAACAGGGATTTCAAATATGGCCATAAGTTGTTCATTGAGTTGCACAGCTCATGTGTGCGGCAGAATTTAAAGAGTTGAACTACAAGAGTAGCACCCGACTCCGAAAATGTAAACATCATAAGTGAAGATTTCACCCACATATATATAGCTGTCATGAAGATTTGTACCAGGCTGTAGAGCTGAAAATGTGACCATGTGGTTCTATGGGGGAATGACTCATACTCCAGCCTCAAGTGGTCATTTGAGGAACTACAGTTTTTTTTTTGCCACTTTCACATCCTGCTTTATTTTTCAGCCATAGAGGTTTACACTTCATTCAGGAATCCCTCCATAAATACTGAACAAAACAGCCCTGTACCTTTAAGATAAACTTAAGAGCTAAATGATGAAATAAATGCAAATAAAAAGGGTTCATCAATGCTGAATCATTCATTAATCATCATCAATGATTTTTTAAACTTTTGTACAAATATCAGTAATTTAATTCAACCTGAAACAGGATAAATGGCAGGGCACTAAGAGCCACTGTTGCTTCGTAAAAACTAGTAAAGTTTGATTGATCGAATTGTATTAACCTTGTAATATTAGCACACAGCACCAATATAATACACACATTAAGTTGGTTGACAGTGTGCTGTGTGTGTGCTAGTGCTGCTGCACTAGCTGTAATTTGTGGTGGTTGCTGTGCGCCGTGAGACTTGAGCAGTCGTCCTCCACCTGTGTTTATCAGGAGAAGTAAAATTCCTCCAAAAAACACTTGTTTTCTACGTGACTCAAACATCACACCCACTATAATAGTCTTATAAATCATGTGTGTGGCCTTTTTTGCCAGATAAATGTAGTTGCACAACAATTTTGTTCAGTTTGGCTGCAGAGAAAAAAAATAGTTTAATATAAATAATGTACATAAGTAGTGCCTGCAGCACTTTATATTCTTATAATAACTTCGGCAGACAGTGATGTGAATGAGAGTACGAGCAGAGGGAGGAAGCTTTAATTTGGCCTAAGGAAGAGGAGGAGGAGGAGGGGAGGAGGAGGAGGGGAGGAGAGGAGGATGAGGAGGAGGAGGCAGTGGGAGGAACTTGTAGAGTTGCCTCTAGATTTCATTGAGAACTCGGAAGGCAGCAGGTTAACATCTATGAACTGATTCCCGGTGAAGACTTTCTTTCCTCTCTGTTGGACTTACCTCTACCCCCTTCTTTTATCCACTAAGGATTTTTATTTCAAGCCAACATCTGGAGTATCAAACTGGGGATCTATGCGAACCCAACGCGGGAGTCACCGACATTTGTGAAGTTGAAGAGGAGGAATGTATCGTTTCTTTGTGAAACTAACATTTCTGATTTCAGCCATCGTCATCTCACAAGGTAAAGTGTGCAAAACGAAGGAACTGTTTTAGAAGAGACTGAAGTTCAGTAGATTTGGGGGAATGTCGTGACTGAGTAAGAGACGCTACTGCAGTCTGTTTGTTTTATTAGCAGCTTTAAAGACGATTGCAGGATTAGATTTATTAAAAAACCTCTAAGAAAGTTCTTTTAGTAACTTTTTTTAGTTTTGTGGGAACAAAATCAATTCAAGTGAAGGAGCCAAAAGCTGCAGTGCGCTTTGGAGTTTTGCGCACCAGGTCACTCACAACTCCTCATATTTTTCTGAAGTTTTGGGCATAAACTGCTTCTTTATTCTGTAACTACATTTAAAAATGTGTGTGTTTTAAACATATCTGCATTGTTGTGAGGACCGGTTTTAAATAACCTTTGGAGATAATGGAAGTTGGTGCGTGTGTTGGGGGCAGGAGGGGGGAGACGCGCAGTAGAGTTGAGGGGGGGGGGGGGGGCACCTTTTGTCTGCCCGTGTGGGAGAGTGTTGTGAGTGAAGGGGGGAGGAGGAGGTGCTGTTATTCCCGTCTGCCGGTAAACAATGCCCGAGGAGAGTGTTTTATGGCTCGTGCTGGACTCTGATTTCTTTTGTTACGCATCTGAGCCCCGCAGCTGCTGCGCTCTCTTTGCGTAAAAAAAAAAGCGTGCGCTCCCAAAGCCACGCACCACGCGCGCTGGCCTCACCGGTGTCCACAACAGGCTTCCCAATATCCCCCACGGACACTTGTGTAACAAATCAATTAAATAAGCAGGATGTGCAAGCGCGTGTGTGAGAGTGTATTAAATTCCTGTGAATTAATATGAATTAAAAATAATTCCATCTGAGCATAATCCTTATTAATCCCCAATAGGACAGGCTTCACTTACATTGTGCGCACTGTGAGAGTACGGCTGGGTTTTAGGGTGTGTTTTTAACATTTCTCCTGCACTCCACAGGTCTAAAATGCTCCCTGCCCACTGAGTCCTGTCTGAATGGAGGAAGGTGTGAAGCCACCTCCAATGGAAACGGAGAATGCAAGTAAGTAAAAGCAGCAACAATGTGATGCACCAGATTCAGCAAAATGTAACATGTAGACTACTACATTGGAATCTGTGAGGTCGTATCAGTGCAGTGTGGGGTAATTCTGGTACTTGAAAGTGCTTTTTGGTCAAAAAGAAAAAGGGGCCACACATTCCCCTCCTCTTCATTCCAGTCTTTGAGCAGACCCTGTGCCCAGCAACCAGAGGCCCTTCAGCTTCTTGTGGGCTGCTGTGGTCTGCAGGAGCTTCTCTTAAAAAAAAGACTTTAAAAGGAGAAGAAGTGAAGAAATAAAAAAAAGAGAAAATTGCACATCTAAAGTGTTGCAGAGAAGAGAGAGAGAGAGGTAGAAGCACAAAAGCCTCCCAATTCCAACCCCCACCCGCACCATCAGCAGCCTCCGTTAATGAATGCAAGACCCCTTCACCAGCAAAGTGAGAGGACGCGTCCAGTCCTAAATCTTGTTTTTCTGCTCTTTCATGGACGACAGCTGGGGCTCGCCCGCCGCCCGTCACCCATTGTCCTGCAGTCAGAATAATGCTGTGTGACTAATCTGAGTGGGGCTTCCCATCATGCCACAGCCAGCCCAAACACCACAACACACACACCAAACTCCTGCCATAACCCCCCCACCCCTCACCCCCAAAAAGCTTGTCTCCTCCATTCTGAATGGATCCCCCCCCCCTCCCCTTCTTTACTCCACCCCCCCACCTTACTTACTTGTGATCTCCATTTGAAAGCCAGATGGCTGTGAAATGTAATTGGATTGGATGTCGAGAGAGTGAGATTAATTGAAATAAAGTGCAGAAATTCGAAGGCAAACAAGTGGGAACAGAAAGAGAGGCAGATTGTGAGCTTGTTTGTTTAGACTATGGGTTGATGTTAGGGTGAGACATTTAATATGCTAACATATTCCTCTTAGCTGACCTCTGTGTGAGCTCGCTAATTCAATTTTTGTGCAGAATGACAAAAAAAATATGAGGCAGAAACAGATGTTGTGTTTGTTTTTTGAAAGTTGTATTGTACATTTCCAGTTGTGGCACCATTCAGCTCAGAGGTGGCCTTGTTTACCCTCAGGGCATGTGGTCATGGCAGGCGCTTCTCTTCTTTGGTGGGACAAGTGGGGAGGAAGCTATTGAAAAGCTTCTAGCCCAGGGCCATCAATTCACAATCCACACACACACACACACACAGACCTCTGCACGTGTGCGCATACTGGCATACAGAAACTGTCCCTCTGCCGCCCCCACAAAGCTGTTATTGTGGCCTCCATCTCTGCTGAGCCCAATTAAAAACAGACAGGATAAGAGCATCACTTCATCCACCCGCGCGCTCTCTCTCTCTCTCTCTCTCTTCCTCCTTCCTCATTAATCATTCATCCCTGCCAAGCTAAGCACCCTCACAATTTACCCAGGGTGCACTGGGAGATGCAGAGGTCAGAGTGTAGCGTCTGTAGCAGGGGGATGGTTTTAAGCATCATTTGAACTTTCATGCCACACTGTAAATTTCACTTTGATTCTGTCTTGGTGACATCAAGGGAAAGTCTGCCACAGAAGCTGATTCCTGTCACAAGATGACTTTAAACCCACTTGTGTGAGCTCTAGAAGTTACCAGTGAGTCAATATCTGGATTGTGGTTATATGCAGCATGTGGTGACACAGATTTGAGTGGTAAGATAGATTTAAATCCTCTTTCCTATGAGGGTGAGAGTGAAATCACATGTTGGCATAGAGAACACGGTTAGGCTTGGTGTAAACCGTGGTAATCAGATGTCTTAGGGTCAGGCTGGGTTGAGTTGAGACAAAATTGGCTCTCTGGCAAAGTAAATAGCTTCTTTTATTTTAAAGCTGATCATCGGTAAAACAGGGACAGACTGTGCTGTATATTTATTTATCTCTTTGGGAAGCCCAACAAAGTGATATTTCAGATAATATCCGTCTGAGACTCTCTCTTAGAAGGATAACAAACTCAGAAATGGCCATCACAGGAAGTGAAAGTCAAATTATCTTTGTGGTCTTTTCTAAGCAGGTCCTTTCACTTTGTAGTTGACAGCTGTTGAGTTTGATTTTTGTTGTTTTATGTGTGAAAACAAGCATCTAACTCTATTTCGACAAAGTAAAAAGGTGTGACCTTGGTGGGGAATTCCTGTCGGTATGTAAAATTAGGTGGTGCACACTGTGACACTCGGAAACAACAACATATGTCTGTGATAGAGAAGCTCTCGCTCACGATTCTGTGAAGTAAGAGGTTATCTGAAGGTCTGGGGCTTCCTGTTTCCCATGGTGGTTCAGTCATCATGTTATGTAGGCAACTCAAAAGCATGCAAGGGGCACAGCATAGAGTGAGTCAAATTTAGTTTCCAGTTGTGAGACACAGTAATGAGGGCATAGCAAGGTTGAAAGGTTGTGGCACTCCAACCCACCCACTCACATGACTGACTTACTGTTGATGCTGCTTTGCTGAAATAGAAACTGTTTTGGTCAGAGGTAGCTGTTAATAATAAACCCTGAACATCTCAACTGTCTCCCTGCGTGCCTCAAATACTGCGAAGAACGTTTGAACAGGAATAGAAACGAAAAGAGAGAAATGACTGAAAGTCTGCGGTGTAGTCTGTTGGAGCGATCGCATCTCTCTGACCCTGTCTGGTATTACATATTGATGATAAAGTATCTCGGCTGTTAAAGGACCATCCAGCAGCACTAAAGAGATGTTACACTCTCCCTCAAGGAATGCTGCTCTTCATTTGTCCTCCTATAGGATTACCAGGCAGGTCTCTGTGAAGACTCCAGCTCCATGTGGGCTTAAGTGAATCAGGAGCATACAAGTGCACAACGGGGTTAAGTGTGCCTGCTGGTGTTGGGCTTTTATTGGGGTTTAAGCTTTACCGGGCTTAAGGCTGCCACTCCCCTGGTTGGGGCCCATTCTCTGGATGCCAGGGCTCCTCTGTTGCAGCATCAGAGAGAAGAGGTTTACTGTCCTGCTAACCAACAGTCGGTGTTGGTGTGGTCTCGGAGTCAACTGATCTGGAGATCCTCAAAGCGGTGCAATCAAAACCGCACTGTCAGAGCAGGCAGATAACAGGCTATTTTACTCTAGTGGGTGCTGAAAGTCCACCTCCACCAGCACAGGCAGTCACATATGGACACTCCTCTGGTAATGTCCATGTGTATGAGTGTGAATATTACAATGCTATCTTGACAAAAGAAAATGTTATTTCAGCTAAATGGCGCCAGAAAAACTGGTTCCAGACTAACTGATCTTGGTAATCCGAGTACTCCAGAGTAGTTTGTCACTGATAACCATCACAAGTGGCAGGCAGGTATTTTCACCTTTGAGGTGAGATGTTGGTGAGTGAGTACAGTCAAGTTATGACTGCATGAAAGTGATCTCGCAGTCGTTAGACAAGCAGGTGCTCAGTTCGTGTCACTCGGAACGACCATCATAAACCAGCAGACCTTTCAGAGAGTGAGGCAAGAAATAACTCCACTATAAGATTATATATTTAGGACTCTCCTTTCCCACATTCACACAGAAGCCCATTTACAAATGAATCACTGTTTATGTATTGTGCAGTCAGCCCATTGTAGTGTAGTGAGCAAATCAGATCTAGCACATTTTTTATTTTCTGTAGCTGAGCTGCATTGTTCTCTTTTTGGTCTTACTAACAGATGTGAACCCCGGGGGTCAGATCTTGGCTAATGATTAGACACATCCAAGGGAACATCCGCTAACCAGACAGAATGAAAGAAGAGGAAAGGGCAGAAACAAATATGAGAGAGGGGGAAAAAGGGACAGAAGAATGTAATACTTTCATAAGCAGCAAAAGGGGAAAACAACAAACCTGGTTTTTCAACTTCTGCACCCTCACTGTATGCCACCCTCTGTAATTTCACATAACATTTTCCACAGAGGTGGCATTTCCACCTCACAGTCAGGCTGGTTTTGTGTCAGAGGATAAAGTCACCCCCAGAGTGACAGATGGTAGATCAGGCCCAGCAGGGTGAGAGAGGAGAGAGAGGGGAGAGAAGGCAAAAGAGGCCGTCCCACAGTCACAAAAGTGTTCAGGTCAGAGGTCGGGGAAGCATCTGCTCCGGCCTGAGGGGACATTGCATCGCTGGGAGAGACCTGTTGCCGTGGTGTGTGCTGCTGGTCTTTTCAGCATGTGTGGGTGGATCTTTATCTCACATTGGGCTGACTTCAGGACAAAGAGGATCTATTACAGTTAGTTAGTGTGGGGTGACACACACACACACACACACACACACACACACACACACGAGTGCACACACACAATTAATAACTTCAGCTTCATTATAGTGAGTGAGATTTTTACACCTAAACATTGAATTCCCTTCATGGTGAAGTGATATAGGAGGCAGAGGAAACTTCAAAGATGCCCCAAATGCTTTTACAATCTTCTGCCAATTGCAACTGTCTGGGCTCCCTGTTGGGGCACACATGACTGTGATTGGTCTCACCTAACTAAGTCAACAATAGAGTTTTCAGCAGTACCTTGCGACATAAGGGGGAACGCTGTAAAAAGCAAACTGCTGGGAGCTATAAAATAGTCCCCATGGGGGAGGAAAGACATGAGAAAAAGGGGCTTTAAAAAGCTGCACGTGAGCAGAGATACTTATAAAACTAGAAGTTTGTATAAAAGAGGAAATTAAAGGGGAAAACAGGTAAGGAAGAGAGGATTCAAGAATGACCGGTGGAGCAGAGTCGAGGAGACAGAAGTTGCAACAGCTGACTTCACATGGGTTCTTTATGTCCCTGGAGGTTGGCTTGTCAGCACCCCCATCTGAGAAGGGGACAGAGGGGAGGAGGAGGAGGGATAAGGCAAAAGAAGGAGGAGGAGAAAGGAAGATGGGGGGGGGGGGGGGAGGAGGAGCCCTGTCCAACAGCTGCC
>JAVQJX010192664.1:0-10972 GCA_036025115.1 Ambassis agassizii
ATATGTACAACAACATTGAGTGCTTTGTGCAAATGTGTACAGATTATGATCATGTGTTGATAAATGATAAACGGGTAATGTGCACAAAACATACAGAATACATCTCATTCAACAAAATACTTTTTTTTTTTTTAAATCAAACAAACACTGTCTTACGTTTTGTCCCAGTGTAAGTAAAAACACTTACGGGTTAGATTTTTGCTAGTAAAATCACGATGGAGAAGACACGGAGCTGTCACCATTCAAATGAGTGATTGGGCAATGCTGATTTAACAAGTGTTGACGCTCTGTGCCTTTTCTGTGTCTCCCTGATTACTCTCCTCTGTCCACACTTCTTTTAACAAAAACAATGACATGAATGACTGAAATATATCCTCAGTGCTGGTTTTTAACTGCACATTCCCTCAATTGCACATCACATATCAATACAAACAGAGAAGGAAAAAAAAAGTATGGTTAATTTCAGAGGGAGGGAAAAAATAAAGGATGAGAGTATAAATTGTATTTAGCAAAGATGAAAAAACGGCTCACATGCAAACTCCCCCTACAGCATCACAGATCACAGAGGCAGCAGTGTTTGGATATTTTATTTATGAGGGTGTACAGATGTGTGCTGCTGGAGAGGTGCTGTGCCCATCAACCTGTAGAGTCATACCTACACTTCAAATATGGTTTGTTTCTGTCACTACTACATCAAGGATTATCTAAAAAAAAAAAAATATATATATATATATATATATATATATATAAGGCAGACTGATAAACATGAATTCCTGATATTCTCTTTTTTGTTTTCTACAGATTTCGGGTTGTGGTTTTTACGTTTGGAAAACATGATTAAAAAGAGATAATAGTTTAGAAGCAATGTTTTTGGCCATCAAAGCAGACTCCACATTTATAGTGACAGCTTTTTTGGATTTTCAGGTTATCAAAGCTTACACACCCATTTTCCAAATTCAAAAGGTACTGGTTGTGTAACTTTTGAGAGCACAATGGCAGAGGTAAACAAATAAATGCTATGGATCCTTCTCTTCTCTGTTTTCTTCTGTAAAGATTCTTTAAGCTAAATGTTTTGAAAAGATGTGGTAGTGATATGTGTTTGCAGGATTATATGAATGCAATTCCTGTACATATGAGGCAAAATAAGAGCGAACGCAGTTGCCTCGCTCGCTGATTTTTGCATCTTTTTCCATGAAACCTCTCTTTCACACACATACACGCACAAGTGCTTTTAAGAGAAAAGACAGAGCACAAGTAAACAGCAAAGAGAACTACAGAGCCAACACGTCAATGGGAACACCACTGTACTGTTCCAGATAACTTGGTTAATGTCAGAAATGAAAGAAACCGGAAAGGAAAACAAAAAAAGAGATGGAATAAGTCAAAAATAATGCAGCAAAACCTGCACAACGAGCATAATTTCCTCATACAATCATAATCTATTCTCATTTAGACAACAGCATGATAAAAAAAAACTTTCTGAAAACCAAAATACTCAAAAATACAGTCATACTTTTAGGCACCACAAAAC
This sequence comes from Ambassis agassizii, assembly GCA_036025115.1. Lineage (NCBI taxonomy): Eukaryota > Metazoa > Chordata > Actinopteri > Ambassidae > Ambassis > Ambassis agassizii. The sequence goes on from JAVQJX010192664.1 coordinate 1,532, forward strand.
AATCAGCTAGTTTAGGTTGCACTGCACCTATAGATCACTCAGTTAAAGTGGCACAATTATATTGATACAGTAGAGTCCCTCTGCCCCTCAGTGAAGAGGCTGTGACAGGATCAAAAGACATCCCAACCCTTCAACAGCAAATCACACAGCTAAAGGCAGACAACACTGAACTGTTGAAGAAATCTAAAGTGATGGACTGACCAATGTTTTTTTCTTCTTCTGGCAATGAAGGCAACATGAAATCATTTTTGAGGTTTTACACACAGTACTGTAAAAAAAAAAAAGTAAAAGTTGATCTGCATGTGGACCATCTCCCTATCATCTACCAAGAACTACACAGTGATTGTCCCTCACAGTCCCACTTAAAGTTTCACCTGAAATTGTCTGAATATCAAACTCTCACCCAGCTGTAGCATTTAAATGCTGTGTCCAGTGAAAACATCACATCAAATTCTTGTATAAAGCCATACGTTCCTTTTGCCATTAATGCTCATCAGTACGTCACTTCCACTGCCTTCAAGAATCTATTCATTTCTGTTAGAAGATGCTGCTTTACTTCTAGTATATATAACATTTAGCACATTTCTTTTTCTTGTCACTTTTAAATGGCTATCTGTGCACGTTTGGTCATGTGACCACGCACGCAGAGGATTGTGGGTCATAACAGCAACAAAGCAACTAAACATACAAGAACATCCTTGCTACTTTTGGCATACTGCACCTGGCTGAATGAAAGGTCATAGTGGCAATATGACTGAACCCTTTGAGCATGTTAGATGGACAGCAGAGAAGGGATTGTACTACAGAATAATTCAACGGGGGTGTGTTTGATACTCAGACAGATCTTGGTATCACTTCAAGTATATTTAAAGTGCCTTCCTGCTTTTGTGATGGTCTCACTTTCTAAAACCACCTTTCTTTCAGATCAACATTCCCTTATCTGATTAGATAGATTTTGTGCTTTTGATTGTATGAACTTTGTTTCAAATTTCTTAAAAGCTATTTAAAGTTAATAACTACCAAATACAAGTGGTCGAAAGAAAAAAAAAAAAAAAACACTGTGCAAGACCTGTGCTTAAAATGTGCATTTGCCTGCTTTGTAGCATGTCCCAGTGAGAGTGAGACTCGCGAGCACAAATGAATACTGTATTAAGCCCTCATGTAAAAGCAGAATACATAAATTAACACTGCTTCATGTGATTCCCTCATTCTTCCCTTAGTTCTTCTCAGCCCATCAACGCTGCACTGGCACTTATATAAAATGATTTTCCCTTAAGTAAGGTCAAGACTTTGATCAAGTTAAAACATTTGATATGGCACAACAATATTGATTCTTTTTTTTTTTTTTTTTTTAAAAGAAAAGAAAAGAAATACTTGCATTCAAAATAAAAGCATGGAGTAAGAAACCACAGCATGTTTCGAATCTAAGATTGTTCAGTATTCATATTTGTTTGTTCACTGTTCTAGTCCTGAAGGCACTTAATAACAAAAAATTAAGAAAAACGAAACATAAACAACGACAACAACATCGACAAACCCTTCCTTTCGGTCCTACCCTCTTTTTAGCCTTTTCGTCATTCTAAATTGCTGTGCTCAACACAGGCCTACCCCGCCCCAGCATTCAGGCAACAAAGATGTTTGTAGTCCTTTTTATCCACTGTAGCTCTTCCATGAAAAAGACGCCTAAAGGAAGGGACATCCTGCCCATCAATCCTGGAGAGGGAGCAGCAGGGAGCAGCGGAAGGATACAAGACAGGGTTATAAGTATGGTAAAGGAGGAATCAGAGACGAGCGTAAAACTCCTCGTTGAGTTTTGTTAGCTCACTGGCATCCTCTTCATCCTCCTCTTCTTGAAGTGCGAGTGGAGCAGGCTGCACCATGGAGGGCACTTGCGCCGCACTGGATTCTGGGTCAGGTTCACAGAGAGGAGTGTGAATGTCTGTGGCAGGAGACTGCCCAAGAGGGCGTGCAGCGTCCCTGTATCCTTCCTCCCTGTCTTCTGTAGACTTTGCTGGCACAGGCCCTGCCTCTGGTGGCCTAACAGCGCTCTGGTGTTGAGGAGTGATTGTGATAAGAGTAGAGGAGGAGAGAGGAGGAGCCCCTGCCTGAGCAACAGGACCTGAAGTCTTACTGGCAGGTGAAGCCACGGACGAGGGTCCAACTTCAGCAGCCGGCTCCATTCGATCCTGGCTTATACTTTCCCCGCTTTTGGGGTAGAGAAAGGTCCTCATTTGGCCTTTGCCCTTAACATTCACTGTACCTCTATAGTCAAACTCTAAACCCATAGCACTCAGCACAGCATGGCTTTCCTCGCTCACCTGTACCCGACACTCCACCCCAGTGGAGTCCATGCGACTTGCGATGTTGACTGTGTCTCCCCATATGTCATACAGCAGCTTAGTGGTGCCGATCACCCCCGCTGTCAGGGGTCCGTGGTTAAATCCAATACGGAGCTTGAAACCAAAGCCTAACATGTTCTTGTTGAAATCATCCAGGACTCCCATCATCTCAAGGGCAAAGTTGAAAAGCGCCCTCAAATGAGCGTGTGGAGAGTCCTCGTCATTCTCAGCCAACTGACGCACGTTCAGGCCTGAAGCTGCCATGTATGTGGCACCAATGGTCTTGATTTTTTCCACACTTTTAAATTCAGGTTTGCGAAGGAGTTCATCAAAGTCTCCAATTAACTCATTCAAGACCCGGTAGCATTCTTTCCCCCCCTCGTAACTTTCTTCGTAGAATTCACTGAAGTTCACAATACTGGCAAAGATCACACCCACACTGTCATGGTTCTTGGAGTAGCTCTGGGTTACCTGAGAAATTAAGGGAAGAAGGCAGCAAAAAAGTGAGCTCATATAGAGATAGTACACTTGTTGAATGTTTATGCAGAAGAGATTTACTGCGATATGTTACTCTGATAATCTGATCAATCAACTCTAACTTCTGTTACTTTTATTTCAACAACAATAAAAACCTTGAGTTGGTCAGCGACATGGATGGGGATGATGTTGCCCAGTAACCATTCAGCCTGGTCTCTCATCATCTGGATCTTGGCACGATGCTTGTCAGCCTCCACGTTGCCATGGTAATGGAGACGGTAGCTAACTTCAAACTCCCGGTTGAGGAACCAGACCAAGAGTAGAAGCAAGAAGAAGGCCAGGATGGCCTCTGGGACGAAAAGGTCAAAAAGACGCAGGGGAGGGTCAGAGGCTGCTTCTGAAGTCCCATCAGTCAATGCAGAAATGTTCAGCCTGAGGGAAAAAAGAGAGGAAACTGAGAGGTGGAAGCTGAAGGTTAACCTTCTTCATTCATTAAAAGCAAAATGTATTTTGTCTGTTTTCTTCATTTAGAAGTGGTGTCATGTTCCACATTTTGCATGGTGTAAAAGTAACTGACTGTCAGATGTGCGGTAAAATATATGACCTGTATATTTTACTGTGAGCTACACTTTCAGCCATTATGAACTGGAAATTAAGCACAAGAAAAGTCAGAATAGGAAGGTGTAAAAGATAACTCCTGCTCTGTGTTGAAAAGTAAAACCGTCTAAAAGTCTTCTAAATGCAACTTCACCATGTTTACAACGTGTTTTATTGTATCAAAGTTAGCACTAAGAATGAGAGAAACTGTGTCACAGATTAAAATAACTGAGCATGTGGCCTCAGTGATGCATCACAGAATGGAAAAAATGTGGAGAATGTGGCTGAGTTTGACTTTTGAATCCTCTCAATACAATAAAAATTGTTAAAGCAACTGACTGTGACTGTGTCTGCTGACAGGTGTTGAATCCTCAGTTCCAAAAGAAGAAATTATGATGAAATGAAGAGAGAAAGTCCCCTTCTACTCCTCACTTTTAAACCCAATTAAGGTTGGTTCTGGCTCTAGGATAAAATTCAAGTCTGCCTGAGCTGTATGAGTCATTTTCACCACTAGTGGCATTGAGCAGCCATTACTACAGGCGCACAGAGGGGCAGCTGGAGGAGGAGGAGGGAGAGAGACAAAGAAAGAGCAGGAAAACAGGAGGATGAGTGAAAGCCGGAGACAGCTGTAGTTATGAAAAATATGAAAGAGAGCTGTCTCTGCTGTTGACCCTTCAAATGTCATTCATCAATCAAACCTCTGTTTTCACGGAGACACTCACCCATGCTCTACCAAGCTGGAGCTGAAAGAGAAAAGGAGAAAGGACGGGTGATGTACACACACATGATAGTCACATCATATTCATGTTCATACAGTGCAGATCAGATGAAATCTTTTTTCCTGCCACAGGAATAAGTAAAGGTATGTTGTTTATTTGTTAAGTGTATATATGTGATTACCTGTGTAAGGGGCAGTACAGCAGCAGCAGCAGAGCGACTCCTGTGGCAGTGGCCAAGACAGAACGCATCCAAAAACTGAGCTGACAGAAGTTACAATATTGGATGATGGCCAGGATGGTGGCACAGCACAGGAACATGGTCACCTGAAGGAAGAAAGAGAGAGTTTTGATTAATGTGGGTTACTATCATTTCATAACACAATACTTTATGAAATACATTTTTGATTAATGATATCCATTAACAAATGGATATCATGAAATAAATTCAGAACACCTGCTTCCTGGATGAAACCCTGAAGCAGTGTTACATCCACCATTTTCCCTCTGCTCTGGGTTTGACTGTCTTTATTGCATACTCCCTCTGCCCCAACACTTACATGTTATCCGTGATCTCAAACCATTATGTTATGTTATGTTTTTAAAGCTTAAAAGTGACTTATACTTGCTGATTTAGATATCATTTCCCTTTACTCTTCAGCAAATGAGGCAGACAACCAGATTATTTCAGCATTGCAATCACAGACTTTACTTATTTGTTTGGAAGTGTAAGATTAACCATTTTTAGTGAACTTGGATTGACCTAGTAAATGTTTTGCATGGGGATTTCAAGCCAAAATGGAGTGAAACCACTTTTGGCCTTGTTGGGAGACACCTCAATGGTCTCAATGGTCATATCTCAACCACTCAGTGTTTAACAGCATAGAATTAGCAACCCAAGATAATGTGATGCTACCATTAAAAGTCAAGGTCCATCTTGATGACTTTTATGTTTTATTTATTAATGATTATATCTTGCGATGCCAGTTCTCTACATGCGTGTAAACTCTGAATGTCAAATGCAGCATAAATTATAAGATTTTTCAAGGTTATACAATGGAATAGTGTTCCTCAGAAATATGCAATCCTCTATTCATGCACACAGAGGTAGTAATTTGGAGACAGTCACAGGTTGTTAATGATTACTTTGACAGGATAACATCTTTTTCCCTCTCATCCCAACACATGTCCTCCCTCTTTCCCTGTCATGGCCCCCGTAGCACCGTTATTGGGTCTTAATATCTTCAAAGGCATTAAAGTCCAGAAAACTGCATGTCTAATTAACAGCTCTCCCCGAGACTACTGCTTTGATCTGCAAGCCCTGAAGAGATGCAGGGAGAGCAGAGAAGGAAGAGACAGAGCAGGGTGGAAGAGAACTGGATCGAGAAATCAAGTGTTGGAAAAAACAAGATATCAAAACACCGCACATCTTGCAAGAAGCTTTTGGGCTCAGAGCTGGAAGGCCAGAGTCAAACTTATCCAGAGCAGGATATGGCCAAAGTGTGGTTGTTCTCAATCGTCTCACATGCAGGATTCAGAGAAGAAGAAATGTTAACATTTCTGTTGCCAAGGTCCACAAGTGAAGTCTCCTGAAACCTCCAAGCTGTTTTCCCTCTACAGCTCTTATCACTGCAGTTGCCAACTAATGAATCTATAGCTTTAGACCACCACGGGCAAGCAGGCCAACTCCTCTTTGCTTACACTGGCTTAGAGATATCAGTGAAGGCAAACCACGATAGCTGAGAAATCCCAAGCTTCCACAATTAGCAGCAATGAGAAGCAGCACCAAGTACGTCAGTTAGTCAGCAAATATTTTTTAGATCTACTTCTACATCTAATGAACAAATGTTTACCTGGAGGGGCATGTGCTTACTGCAAGTGAGGTGGGACAAGACAGAAATGGCAGGGAGGGAGACCAACACGGCCCCGATCACGTGACGAGATACCCAGCCAGACACCACCAGAAGCAGGGAGCGAGTGCAGTCCATCACCTCCTCCAAATAGAAGGCCATACTGTAGAGAAAAAAAGGGACAAAGGCTCAACGGATACTTCTTTGTCTATGAGAAACAGAATCAATATAAATATGTTCATTGAATGAACCAATTACAGTTACACAGTAAACGCATTTTCTCATCTTGTGTTACTCCCCCACATCTTTCTACGAAAACTGCAGCAGACTCTCATTAGTCCTTAATTAAGACACATTATTAAAACCCAACAACAATGTCCAAGTCTGTGCATGAGGATGGATGAAGATTTATTGGCCACTTATGCATTTATGCTGCCAGTGAAAATGAATTCATTTTTAAATGCTCAGTCAGTTTCAGAGTCAGTGGGCATGTGACCATGAGAAAGTAAGCCCAGACCAGGTTCATTAATTCATTGTGGAATTGTGGGGCCTAATAGAACATAAAACAACACAACATACTTTGTGATGGTTTCAGTGGTTTTGGTCTGCCCGTGGTATTGTGCCACTAATTTCTTCTCATTTCATTCATAAAAATGCTCAGGTTGAGCCAATGAATATGCCATGTACAGTAACTTGCACACTGGTCAAAGCATTTTTATTTTTTTTGTTCTTCTTACCGTATACAGAGAACGAGGGAGGCCAGCTCCAGCAGACCAGCGAGGGGAGCCAGGGCCATTGCAGCAGAAGAAGGAGAGCCGTCCATGGAGGCTGAGCTCACCAGAGGTGGAAGAAAGCAGGCCATGGTGAGGGCCAGGAAGACAAAACAGCTAAGGAGAACATCCAGGAATGAGCTGAAAGTAGAGCTTGCAAATGTCTGCACCGGAACCTGGTTCTTCACCTGAAGAGAAAGAATGAAGCAATGGCTCGTTTTTCTTTCTAGATATATATATATACAACGGGTGCACAGCAGACAGACTTCTGTGCTGTACCGAAGTGCAATGGGCGTAAAGCAGATATATACAACTAAGTAGCAGCAGTTCACTAGTTTGAAGAGTCAAATGAAAATAAATTGAAGTGTTTTAATCCTCAGCTTTCTCTTAATTATGAACGACTTTCGTTCATCTATACAATGGTTATTCTGAATATCAGTGCCATGACAGTGAACTGGTAAACTAGCATGCTGCTGCTGTTTTTATAACTACTATTAAATAACAATTCATGATTACAGTACATTACTATTGTAAAGATTTTACAGGAAATGCATGTTTAGTGTCTTTTAGTCTGTAGTAACACTGATTTAACAGCAGGTGGCTAAAAGACTGTCAGGTCAATGCAGGCCAACAGGAACTGGTCCAGAATATGAGAGAGTGTGTGGCAACATGGTTACAAGGAAAAAACTACAACTCCACCCATTCAATGACACAACACATGCACAGGCTGAGATTGAAGAAATCTGTTCTAACACTACCGTTTGTCATTGCCTGATCAATAAATATCAGCATTAAGAAAAGCTGCTTAGTAATCGTACATCATAGAGATATATAATGTAAATATGTTTTATTGATACACAATGCACAAAAAAAAGAGTAGGTGTACCTCCTCCTTGTAACTGCTTCGATAGGCCTTTTCCAGAGGTCTCTCTAGAAAGTTAAGGCTGATCTTGTTGATGGGTGGCTTGAAAAAGTAGTCCTTCATCAAACTGGAAAGAAAGAAACAAATGACAAGAGTGTCCGGAGTCTGCTTGCTGTGTTTCCCACCACTATCACCAATGTTCCTGCTTTACGATGTTAACTTTGTAACCACTTTCATATGACCTTACTCTGCACATAAAAGGCTGATGCTAACCTCATTTAATAGACACAAAAGAATACCTGACCTATATGTGCTGAATTGAATATGAGAATGTGTTGTTTAATGATATGTATTATATATTATTATGTGTGGCGGGGCTCTAGATGCAATTATAAGACACCCTGGGTGCAAAGGTTTCATCCTATCTGATTTAAACAACGATGAGAACATAACATGTGTTGATGCACTCATTCTTGATTGGCACTATTAGCTCATAAATTCCACCTTTAACCTCTTTTCTCACCTGTCCTCTCTGATAACATCCACAAAATGGGCGTCACTCTTCTGCCTGAAGTTCTTGGCACGGAGTTGGATCAGGGCAGAGTGATCCATGCCCGTACCTGTTGCCCCCGCGCCTCCAGCCATACCTAGACTGGTGCCAGTTCCTGTGCTGGTGCTGGTCTTCTTCTCTTTCTCCTGGAGCATGTCGCATAGTGAACACTGACTGGCCCGCACTGGGTCATCCATTGGGGGACTTAGGAGGCCGTTGACTGCCCTGGGGCTGTGACCTGGGATGAACTGGAGGAGGGGAACAGGAGATAAAGGTAATAAAGTAGATATAAATGAAGAGGAGGAGACAAGTCAGAGCACAGAGTAAGGATTGACTGTTGAGTGGCATAAGTGACAAGTGCTTAAAGGGGTGCTTGACAAGTGTGCTGGTGCTGTCACTGTTCATGCATGAGTGTTGTACCTTGGCACTGCTGGTCTTGTGCTCTTCCTGGCAGCCATTCAGCACAGCCACATCGTCACCCTGCTCTGACACCGAAGACAAGACCACACTGTGGAACATACAGGGAGGCTGGAGAGACAACGAAGGGGAGACACTATGTCATACAGAGGCAGTTTATGCAACAGCAACATCACATTATGAATGACTGACTCATAAATAAATGACACATAAGCACTTATGTGTTGACAGTTTGAAGAAGGATGTAGAGTAGACATCGAAAGTAATATCATTGCATAAGAACAAGACATGTTAGTGGGAGTGCCATTAACAAAATGTAAACATCAAGTCTTACCCCTGTCCGTTCTGGTGGCTGATGGGGCTGCAGAGGTTCTGCAGCCTGCGCCCCTCCAGGGATGATGTCTGGGGTGCGGGGCTGAAGACACGAAGACAAGCTGACTCCTACAAAATCCCCACCTGGTAATCCCACCTGAGAACAGCCACATTGCTGGACATCATAATCCAACTTCCTCCCTGAGATCAGGTAAGACTTCAGCCCTGATAGGAAAAGAGAAAATTCCTTATGATTAGAAATTCATAGCATCATGACATTCACACTTTATTGTTCAGCACCACATAAGAGTATCACAAAGCAACCAGTTTCTACCAAATATTAAACATTCGCCCTAGAAATTGCAACGATCACTCATGACATACTAAATAAAGAAAGAAAGAGAGAAAGAAACATACTTTATTTATCCCCACGGGGAAATTACATGTCACACTTCCTATCATGCACAGTACACATTTTTTGTCATGCACATGCAGTACATACAACACAACACACACAGGCACATGCATAGGGGAGAGGAGGTGTGGGGGCT
>JAVQJX010192667.1:0-15220 GCA_036025115.1 Ambassis agassizii
TAGCAAACAAAAAGCAGACGTTACAAAAGCAGGGAAAAATAATTCAGGTAATGGAAATGAATAGAAATGAAATGATTAAGTTCAGTTAATTACTCGGTAGCTTAGGCAAATCAGCTTAACTTATATCAAAATCATTATTTCACCCTGAACGGAAGATTCACTGAGAAGATATTTAGCCAACATGCACTTAAAGTAGACTATGTAAAGCAGGATCAGGCTAATGGATTAGATCTGATACACGTGGTGCTCGGCATGGTAACAAAAATACAGAGGGTTGATTTTGAAGGTGTTTCTTTCACACTGTTTGAGTATTTATATCACTATCAGTCGTGTTCAGGATGAGAGAGAAAACACACACACACACAAACAGTTCTCGTTCCATTATCAAGTCAAAATAGTCACTGACATGTCTTTACGACACAACAGTGAGAACGGACGTGCCGCTGTGATGAAGTGATCTGCATGATGGCATGTCACTGGTTACTGGCTGGGTGGAGAGTGATTAACATGGGGTGTTAATTAGTGGGTCGTCAGGAGTGTGTGCTCGCTCACACACAGCCTCATTTCAGGCCTTAAAATGAAGCTAAAATAATATTTAAATTCAGGTTTATATTAATATAGAAAAATCTACAATTAAGAATCAATTTTAATTTTAAATTATGAGAGATATTAATATCTTGGAAAAAAGAGGGGCAAATAAATAACATGTTACATACAATCTTTTCTAATTTGCACTGAAAACAGAGGAAGCAGCAGGAACTCCAGCTGCAGATTTGCAGTAATGTTGAGTTGATTAGAGCCGAGTGACTGAGAGAGAGAGAGAGCGAGCGAGTAAGCCAGAGAAAGAGGAGGGAGTGAGTGAGCGAGTCAAGCCGCCCCTCTTCGTTTAAAGCTTATTTATTCCTGCAGCATCCGGCCCACTGATTGCTGACACAAAATGCTCACAAGCTGCTACAGTTTCAATGGGCTTATCTGTAGTTCAGTAAATAATGCTACAGCTGTCAGCACTGGTCTCGAATGAAGCTAATGCTACGTTGGGATTAGCGGTGTTGAGCTCCACAAAAACAGTTTACAGGACCCTCCCGCCCCAAGTGGAACAAATAGAATGTAATTAAAGCGAGATGAGAGTCATGGAGGAGGTGTAGTTAGACATGCATGCACACACATTTACTCCAAATGCTTCTTTGTTAGTTGCTTTTTTTTTTAATACCCACAGAGGGTAAAATACCTTTTTTTTCTCCATATTATGGAATTTGTCATGTTCAGTTGGAGCTGTCATAGCTAGAACAGTGTGCGCTAATGTGTGTAATCTGCTTTGCAACACATCAATTATGATGGATATTGCTGCACCGCCATGCTTCCAGGGTTTTTATACAAGCCTGCAGGGGAATCCGTCTTTTCTTGTTAGGCAACCTGTTTAGTAAATAATGATCCACTTTGAGGCTTGTATAATGTGATGTGTGTGTGTGTGTGTGTGTGTGTGTGTGTGTGTGTGTGTGTAAGGATCAAGCCGACTAGATCAAAAAACACTTTGCGTGCAGGTTGGAATTCAATCATGGCTTTTTGAAACCCAACCTGCTCGAGTCCATATGTAGAAACTATACATACAATCAGTGACTGACTCAGGATTTCCAGAGCTAACCCAGGAATATATATGATACCCTTTTACACCAAAATTAGAGTGTATATCAATTAGGGACCAACAGCGGGTGAAAACAAAACAGCTGAGGTTGTCATGGGGACATGAGCTTCATTTCTCAGTGGCACACCGTAGACAAAAAATGCAGGAAAAGCAGCAAAACATTTGACCTGGGATTAAAAGCCAGTTTTCATTTTAATGTATTTTTTTAATTTTATATACTTTATTAATCCCGTGGGAATTTTAAGTCACTTCTAAACATTATCATGCATATACACATCACACACCACACCCATGCTCAAGGGCACCTCAGCAGTAACTCAGGTGAACAGGCACCTCTTCAGCCGGCTCGACCTGCTGGCTCTCCGCTTCAGAGCCCAATCTCCTATGGACTGAGCTACTGCCTGCCCCCATTCCCATTCCCACTCAAGACCAAATCCAGATGTTAGTGGCTTTTTTCGTCCCATGTGAAAGCAGCTTAATTGTCCGCTCTGGCATCTTTATCGTTTGGGCATTTTAAAAGACATAAATATTTAAAAGGGGGGACACCTTCTTACACTACTATCACAGTTATTAGACCTGTGAATGATTGCCAGATGTTCTTTATCTGCTTTACCTTCATCTCCTTCTGTCTGCTTTTGCACCAGCTCTTTCACTCCCTTTGCTTATAAATTATGTTCCTCTATACTTCATACTCTCCAGGACAGGGCAGGAGAGATGGCACAGATTTAATCCTACACTGAGAAATCCACAGATATGAAGTACACTTCAAACAATTCTTAACTTGCAGTTTGAATCATTCACCTGCTGGTTCGAGGAAAAACCAGCCGTGTTTCATCCAAAACAACCTCCACTCCAGACCCAAACTGGAACAAGATTCTTTTTTGCTCAAGTACATTTTGACAAAATATACAAGAAGTTCTTTGGGCTGCCTGAGCGCTGGGCCCACCCTGCATGCTGGCTCTGTGCTTGGGAGCTGCGGCTCCTATGGGAGCTGCAGCGGATCACACTGAGATCCCTGTCAGATCCCCCTTACAGTACACTTCAGTCAGTCTGTCTGTCTGTCTGTCGGCAGGTAACAGACAGGCAGAGAGAGGCCCTTCACTCCTAGATGAACACACTCTTCAGTGTCAGCATAAAACCCTTAGCTGCACTGGGACTCACTCACACTGCTCCCCCTTTTTTTTGTTGTTGTTTTATGCTTGTTGTGTGTCTTCACTTTCACCTCTGTCACAGTGAAAAACTGCACAGATTTGGTGGCTTAATCTGCGATTGGGACAGACACCACTGGATATTCTATTTACTCCACGCAAGCTGCTCCCCAATGTCCCATAAAGCCCCCCTTGCCTCTGAACTAAGCTGGTCAGGGTTTCAGGGTTAAAGCTCCCCAGCGACGGGAGACTGAGTACCTGCCTAGAGTGGGCATGTCAGGCTGTTTGTGTGTGTCTGTCGATGTTAACACACAGCCCCCCCCCCCCCCCCATCCCCCCATCCCCTCACCTCTCTCCACTGTAATGGCTTTATTTATGAAGTGGCACCAGCAGTAACAGGCAGGTGATAAAGGGGGAGATTGCAGTAAAGCTGCATGCCATGTCGAGGTCTGCAGCTGTGCTATCCTCACGGCTTACAAAAGATTGATACTATTGGGCGTCGTGCAGCTCATTGTGAGAGTGATGAGCAGGAGAGATGAAGTAAAGAGGCAGGAGGAGGTAAAGGAGGCGATTATTCTTTCGCTGAAGGAGTTGCTGAGAGATTTATCACCTCAGTTACAGACACTAGCTTAAAGGAGCAACGTGTGAAAATACATTGATAAATAAATAACACCTCAGCATGTCTGATGTTTAGCGTTAGCAAGCGATGCTACGGCAAAAGAAATGATCCACAAACCAACCAGCTGGCAATGTTTACTGCAAAGGTGCCCATGCTAGGCTCATTTTACTCTCTACCTGTTGAATTAATATTTGTCAATATGCTACTCATGCTATTAGCATGCTAATTTACACACAATACAGCTCTTTGTGTGTCTTCTGCATGTTGTTATTGATTTGTTTTGTTTTATGTCTTTTTTAATTCCAAAATTTACATTTCATGTATCTTAGGATGCTTTTCAAAGAGACATTCCTTCATTTCTGTGTAAACCTCACATGCAGCTGGGTGATTTTGCACTCATGCACTCATCCAAAAAAAGAATATGAGGACATTTCCTCAGTATTCCCTGTGGCTGCAAGCTATTGGCCAATCAGAGCGGTGGGTTTTTCCTCGAGATGGCGAAACCTGTTGAAATACACAGAACTCTTCTTCCCCTCTCTACTTAAAGTTTGTGTGAGAGCGTTAACCTCTGCTTCGACGCACCTGTGCCCCGGGAAAACCCGTCGTTAACATTTACATATGACTTGCCATTAAACTAGCACATTGGCCGTGTTTTTCTTTCCCGTCGTGCCAGTCTCAGGCGAACTCAACGGTTCTCTGGGGTGCCGTTCCTGACTTGTTTACTTGAATAACTAACGTGATTTACTGCTTCTTTCAGAGCTGAAGACAGTGAATTGATGGCGTCTGACTGCGGGAAACAGTGCATGACAGCAAAAACAGGGACGCATTCACAAAGCCGGCTTTAATGTAAACCAAATGCCTGAACAAGCGTTTATAGGGAATAAAAACAAACTCCTTGAAAAGTCGACCATGCTGCTGTCATCACAATCACCTGGTGTGTGTATCAGAGAGGACAGACAAAGTAAAGAAAAGAGGAGGTTTCTCTAAATATAGCATCGAGCCTTCACATTACAGGCTGACCCCGATCTGAAGATGAACACTGAACTGTGCCTAAATGTACAGTTTCAGATGTGTCATCTCCATAAACAGCTCGTTTGTCAGCGGAGATGTTACGCTCTGTTTTGCCAGGTGGACGACGGCGCTCCGGCTCTGACCGGTTTTGATCCGAAGCAGCTGGTAAAAGGACACGATACCAGTTTAGTCTGAGAAATCAGCTTGTGCAAACAAACACCTTCACCTCGCTGCATCTGCCAACCATTACAACCTCATATCTGCCTCGTATTGTTAAAAAATAAGGCAGATCCAGTTTCCAGTCAGACAAATAAACAAAAGAGACCCCGTCTCTTGAGTCTCATGCACACAGGTGTGCCGCACTTTAAGCTCTCCTCATGTTGAACTGGTTCATTTTTATTCATTTATTCATCATGTCATCAAAAGCCAAGTGAAAGTTAGTCAAAGGCGAGCGTAACCTGTGAAAACTCCTGGAAAAGTCCTGACACTTACAAGGTACAAACATGCAGCTGATGGCTGTATGTTGTCAGTCATTTCAATACAAAACTGCCAGACTGATGAAAAAAAAAACTGCTGCATTAAGCAACTCTGGAGTGTCAAGGCGGTTGAAGTTAACTTGTAGGCCTACTGAGCACTTCTCCCCGGAGTACAAAATTGTTACAAAGAAAGGAAGCGCTTTGGTGTTGATGGAATGAAATTGAAAGCCACTACGGTTGGTTACAAGAAGTTGAAGAGACCTCGCTGCAGTGCTAGGGAAGAAAAAGAGCAAGAATGGAAGGTAGAAAGAAGGGAGAATTCAATAAAAGAAAGTGGAGGAAAAGAGGAAAAGTGTGTGTGCAAATTAATGTGGATGTGTTGGAAGGGGTGAATGGGAGGTGTGGGTAATTTTTGCTTGTTTTCCTTGGCGCACCTGCCCCGGAGAAGCAGCCATGAACAGGAAGGTCTAAAAGTTAATTACATCAGCTGTCCACGCCAAAATAAATGTCAACCCCTGATGGACGCTGCAACACCTCCTGCCTCTCAGCAGGCGCTCCACCTGCTTTCAGTTAGATACCCGAACATACTGACCTGGATACAAACCTATGCAAAGTATCTCCACTGGAATGAAACTTATTCAGCTTATGTTTGTCCATCACTCTTTTAATTTGGCGGGGTAACCTTTCTACATCTGTTACTCTCTTTTCCCCCCACAGTTATGTCCATTAAGTACACCTTCCTCTGCAGCCATCCTTCTGGTCTTTTCCTGCTTCTTAATCATTCTTAATTTCATATAACACCTCAGGGTAAACCTTCCTTTTGCCCACTGCTTTCACTGATCCGGTGACAAAATGCCGCCAGTACCAATACCAATCCCAAAACCCAGCAGCAATGTGGACTTTAAAACATGTTATCTCCCAGTGCACTCTGATGATCCCTGTAACATTAACATAGCTTAAACCAGCACCTCTGGTCAGCCTTTATAAGTCACTACATAGAGAGAGAGAAAGCTTAATAATGTGCTCCACTAAAGGGTCATAACATGGAGAAATGAATGAGCTTTAAAAGTTGTATTATTAACTCCTTGTTTGGGGAGGCACATCCTCCTCGCCTTGTCACTTCTCTAAGTCTCCTCGTTCCACTCATTGCTGGTGCGGTGCGTGGGAGTTGCTCAGGAGACATCATCATGAACCACTTCACTCGAGTGCTGCCTTCAATCAGCCCTCGAATTAATATTAATCATTTCTCCACCACCACACAACAAGCTTTACACAGGTCTCCCTGATGCTGATGATGTGAAAAGAAGCAGCAAATAAAGCAGGACGGTGACCACACCTCAGCATCTCCGTCCTCCCCGTCTCGTTCTGTCTCACTGGCTTTATGGTTCAAACTGCAGTTCAAGACTTAATTGTCCCTAATCACCACTGAAGGTCATGGCTACTCAGCAATACATCTGCCTTCCTGTGCCTCCTCTTCTCCTTTACAGTATCTCCCCTCGTTTTTTTTTCTACAGCCACCATTACTGTACCTTCACAGAAGAAGTCAGTGGAACCAGAAAATCTTCAAAAGAAAATGTAATTAGGACCTTCATGTTTTTCCTCCGACAAGAAGAAGAAGTTAACAGGAAGGAACTATTGCTATTAGCAACATGCTGCTAACCAAAAAAAAGAGGGATAGGATCAAATTATGAGGGCTAAAATCAGAAGTGTGTGTGTGTGTGTGTGTGTGTGTGTGTGTGTGAGAGAGAGTGCTGAAGATGGTTGAAGGTCAGGGAGACATTGAGGCAATCACACTAATGAAAACAAATGAGGGATGGAGTCAGAGGGAGAGAAGGAACGAGAGGAAGGCATGTGTGGAGAGATACACAAAAAAGGGGGAAAAATGTAGTGTGTGTGTGTGTGTGTGATGCCTCACACTAATCAAACACAACACAGCGCTATAAAAGGCTGCTGAGGATGTACAGATGCATAAGCAAACTCTCCGAGCCTGCCACTGTTCTTTTATTTACATGCCCTCCTAACCTTTAGTGCAGCTACAGGACACACACACACACACACACATATATATATATACTGTACAGTATACACACAAACACACAGCAGTCGCAATATGTGAAGGTTATTCCTGCAGAGGGATGACAGTGTTTATTCAGGGCTAGCAGGCAGACTGTGTGACATTCAGCTCGGAGAAAATGATTAATGCTACAATATACATAGGCACGAGGAAGTAAAAAAAACAGCAGCGAGAGCCTTAGCATCCAGGTGTTAGCTCAGTATGCTACATTTCTACAAGAACGGGTTAAAATGATAGCGATCATAATTCAATCTAACATGTTTGAATATAAAGAGATTGAGAAACAAAAGTCTGATTGTGAAGAAAGGAGATCTGATGTAACTGAATAAAACCTCCATTACTCCACAGAATGTAAAGGAAGTGGGTTTTTAATTAACATCAGTGCTAATTAATGAGCGGTTATAGATCAAAAAGAGAGAGAGGGATTGGGGGGGGGCATGCACACGATGTACAATATGCCGACACTCGTCTGCACAAATTGCCTCACATAATCAGGTTATAACAGCGAGCAAGCGTGTAAACACAACCAGCCAATAACATGAAGTGAAGAATGATTGAGACGTATTACAAGTGATCAATAAGCCCAAAGAGAGAGAGAGAGAGGCACCGCCTCAGGCAGACAGGAGAGTGTGTGGAGTCTATCTTATTAAATTCACTTCAATGCCTGAAACTTTCACAGTGTGCTACATGTCATCCATTTTTATATACAGTCTATCAGCAGCAAGATGCAAAATTATAGGAAGATGATGATAAAAACACAGAGGTGGCTTGTTATAAATGAAAGCAAAAGCATCTTTTAAAAAAAACTGCACGGGAAGTTCCACAAAACAAAAGCCAGTACAAAGAATAAAATGAAGACATCCATCCACCAGTCAAGACACCGCTCATCCACTCTGACTCAGCAGACAGCATCCTGGCTTAGCTCTCCGCTGGCCTATTCCACTTCACAGGAAAACCCCTCTAGTTTATTTTTCCTTGAAGGGAGGGGGGGGGGGATTTGGCTGCTATCAAGTGGTAGCAGCCAAGTATCAAACACACGTCTGGCTTGTAAACAGGCAGCTGGCAGAACTCCAAGCTCCCCACAGCGAGCGGCGAGGCCGAGCTGTTGCTGTGACACTGATCCCACCCCTATCACTCCCTGACAGCCCGCACTAATAGACCCTTCAAATACTCTTACCTCTATCTATATTTTATTGGAGACAAGTCTGTTGTGTGTTTATGTGTGTGTGTGTACTCTGACTCCTGCGTATCTCTCTGGATGAGGCATCTTCTTTATTGCTTGTTGTTGACATGGATCCCTTTAGCCCTTAACAGGAGTCAGCGGGAGGGTTAAGCTGCTAACCACCCACTCTGAGACACACACTAACACACTGTACTGCTTCGCCAGTCTAAAAGCATTATTCAGCAGGTCAACAGCCACTCTCACTGTGTGCGTGTGTGTGTGTGTGTGTACAGTATGTGTGTGTGTCTGCAGTGCTTCAGGCTAAGGCACTCAGAGTGAAATTATGTTCTCAGACTGGCTCCGTGTTGCCCTCTTTATCCTGACAGGCGAGGAAACAGCCACAAATAAATAAGCAGAGCTTTCTCTCTCTCTCTCTCCCCAGACGTGACCGCCATGGCATACAAGCACTCCAGAAGACGGGCGTGAAGAAAACAGAATTGTATTTTATTGTAGAGCTGGAAGGGAGGGAGGGAGTGTGACTTGATAAGCACGGTGTATTTGTTGTGCCACTTAAAGTAAAGCTGCTTGTTACGGGGGTGTGTGAGGACACAAGAAGCATGGAGGAATTTGTTACTAGAGCATGGCCCTATTCAGAGTTCAAAGCAGTCAATAGAAATCGTGTTTTTAAAAGTGAATCTGGCAGCATTTTATGATGCAATGGGAAAGTTAGAATCTCCATCTTGGAAAAAAAGATTTTAAAGGTCAAATATGCTGACCTGCAGCAGGGATACAGTGGCATCTCTTCTGCATTCTGATTGGACAGATTGGATTGTCTTTGTCCAATCAGATTTGGGGTACAAAACATAACATGAGGTCAATATTTCAGAAGAACTTTTCTAGCTGCTCTATCTCTATGTGTCTTGCCAAACATGTACGCAGGCTTTTTGCAAAAAATACATTTAAACTATGCAAATACCCAGAATAATATTAAATGTTAAAGTCAAACCTTCATCTGCAGCCAAAAGGTTGTCACTCGACTCTTCATCGCTCTGAATAAGCTAATAAGCTAATATGATGGCTGACCTTAGTGCTTATTCCGTTCATACAAACAAGGCCTTGTTGGACAGACTTATTGAGCACACAAAGGCAAAGGCCAGGTTGTGCAGTTTCATAATGAGCAGCCATTTTGTTTTTGCTTTTCTAGCCAGAGGGAATCGATTTTATTATGTGTGTGTGTGTGTGTGTGTGTGTGTGTGTGTGTGTGTGTTGACAGCAGTTTCATTTAAATGTCCACAGCCATAGACAAAAAAAAAAGAAAAAGAAAAAGTGAGTGTTCAAATGGTGGTTGATGATAATGAAAAGAAAACCCCTCCCCAGCTGGCCTATAAAAGACTTGCAGAGAGACATCTTTGAAGGTTCTCCTTCAAAGCCCCGGCTTGCCTCCACAGCCGCATCAGGGGATTTCTGTTATTAATTGAAGTTAATTTTCTGGGATATCAGTTTGCTGGGCACGTGGGAAAGATTGATAGCCCCCGCGCGTCTCCTGAGTGTTGGGATGTGGAGGGGGAGAGGACAGAGAAATGACACTGTTCCCTCACCATCCCAGAACCCCAGCTTTCACTTTTATCATCCCCAAATCAAATTACAAACATCGGAGGCCAACCTTGGCTGGAGGAGATTTCCATAAGATTAATTAGGCCGGCTAGCCAAAGACGGAGTGGGCAGGGAAAATATAAAATAATAAATATAGAAAGGGTGGTGGTGGTGGAGGTGCAGTGATGTGGATGGGGGTTGGTAGAGAAGGATGAAATGTGTGTGCCTGTGTGAATGGGCAAGTCAATTGGACAATGGGTAATTAGTGCAAGCAGGAGAATCTCAAAGGCACGAGGAGGACAGGGGAGCTCTCCGTTGGCCCCCGTGATGTGGAGGGGCCGTACGTCGGGGCCCACATTTAATTAGCGCCACTTTGATACCCACAGGAGTGCCAGGGGCCCCGGGGCAACCTAAACAGTGACTGACAACCCCACACCTCCGGACGCTCCCTGCTCTCCAATTATAGATGCACCAAGCTGAGAGGGCCCTGTGTAAAAACCCCTCATACAGAGCAACTATGTGCACACAGAGATACTTACACACCTTTGTGCACTAAAATGCCCAAACAAGCCAGCCAACCAGGCAGCTGGCTCCAGCCTCTTCCTATTTGTGTGCTACAAATTGGCATTTGGATTAAATGGAGCTTGAGATGCCCTGAAGGCGGGAAGAGAAGACAATCTCTCACCTGGCCTGATCTGCTACCAGAGCAGACGTTTAAAATGAGGATTAATTTTAGGGGGGAGGTGGAGGGGCTGGAGGCAGAGATGGAGGAGGAAAAAAAAAAAAGAAGAATCTGTTTTCTAAGACATGAGAAAACACAAGCTTTGTCGTGCCAGTGCACAATCTGCAATATTAATGTGAAGCGAGTCTGAATAAGCGACTGGAAAACAGAAGCTTTCGCTCTGTTGTCTATTTTTAATGTGCAGGGATGTGCCCGACACCGCAACATTTTACAATGCTTGAGTTACGTGAACAAACAAACTCCTCCTGGCTGCATGAATAATACAACGGCAGTGTTTTCATCCCAGCCAAAACACATATTTAGTAAACAAACTGCTTACTCCTTTGCTAACAAGATGTTGTGTAAATAATAGATATTTAAATCTGTTCTCCCGACACATGAGACAGGCAGTTGCAATTTGTTGTATTATTTAACAGCTCTTTCTACTCCCTCTCAGCACCTCGTTGACAAACACATAAATGAACACATCAACACTTTTGTTGTTATTTCTCAATATGCTTATTTTTTTCCCACATCTGTAACAAGCAAGCTCAGACTGTCATAAATGAATTAGAGGACTTTTAAAAATTTAATTGACACACACCCCTCACAAAAGGGAGAGGAAATATATTTTCACAGTGACAAGCTGACTCTGGCTGCTTAGATTTTTAATCAAAAGAAATCAATAGGATAAATATTGTATGTAAAAGATGGCAGGGCTCGTAATATGGCATCTAATCAGTTGTCTTTGCTTGTGCTGTCAGATATAATTCCTCTGCACGCCTCTTATGGGAAACCACAGAGCTGCTCGCTTCAGTTACGTGATGGAATGTGGAGACTTTTCTAGCACAGATTGGTGTCAATGCCCTCCACACACACACACACACGCAACTGCTATGTTTATTTATGTGGAGGAGGTTGTGTTGTTCCATCGATAAAGCTTGTTTGATTGGGGATTGCCTCTGAATCGATATAGGAAATCAAACAAACAGACGGCGCTAATGACTGGATCAGAAATCCACTAAATAGCCCAAAGGGTCCAACTAACACCCGATAGATGAGGCACGTGAATTTGCTGTGTGCAACATCACCACTAGATGTCACTATGCACTGCACCTTGACCCTTTAAAATCAAGACTAACTCCAGGATTAAGGATTGAAATGAACCCTAATCAACATGAGCATCCTGCCTCCCATTAAAAACAGCAATGGATGGATTTTCAGCGTAATAACAAATCAGCTTCATCATCCCAGACCTCGGCTGCAGCAGACATTTTGACATGTCATTGCAGGTGTGATTAATAAAACTAATTACGGCTGCTTTCCTGTTCAGGTCGGCCAGGTAAAGAGCCCTGGCTTTGTGCACACTGGCTCACAGGAATGGACTTTAGTAAGACACTTAAATGGAATGAGGCTGTAATTATCGTTATTACTTACACATGTGAGCTCTCTGCTATGAGTTAAGATGTCTGCTGTAAGTATTACACCTGGGAACACGCTGCTGTCGGCACATGATGAAGCTTTCTGTTGACATGAATTCAAAAAAGACACAGAAGGCGCTTTTCCACTGCAGGAACTCAGGGCCTGTTTGGTTCTACTATGTTATATGAGTCACTGAACGCACAGGAACTGCTCTGGGCATGTGTAAATCAGGCTGAGAGGAACTTCTCCCTAAAAATGGCCGCTGAAGGAGCCCAGAGTCTATAAAATACGATCGTTCCTGCAGTGGAAAAAGGCCAATAGATATGATATAAGCACCCCTCTAATGTCGTGCTCACACATGTCCATTATGACAACATTAGCCCTACCATCACTCACTCACTCCAGGCGCCTGAGGCACTTTGCTCCATAGAGCTGACCCTCCTGACCCAGACACACTCACCCAACTGCTTCCAGAGCCTGGGGTGTCCCTTTCTGTAACCACACAACACTCCCTCATCTCACATACAACCACCACCCCTGAAAACTCCTCTCTGTCTGCACATGGAGCCTGGGGAACCTAAAGCAGCGCCAGATGGGGCCTCTTGATACCACAACAGGCAGTCATCCATTTGTTGTAAAGCAGTCTCTCTCTCTCTCTCACTCCTTTGCCCTGTCGGCATCTCTGTTCACCTTATACATATTGATGTACAGAAACTTGGCGTGACACGTAGAAGTTGAGTCAATTCATGTAGTCCGGCCGACAGCTGTCAGACATTACATCCAATCAGTTTGGCTCTAACCAGCCGGTGGGCAATGAGCCCAGACTGTTGAGAAACAATGGTCTTTATTGGAGACGACAAATTGGGCCCTCTAAAAAAGTCGGCCATTCGCCCTGTAATGCAATTTGTCACTGATTTTTTTTTCTTTTTTGGTGGTCAATGACGGCATACAGTCTTTTCCTAGACAACGCGTTTCCACACATTGTGTTTTTCAGTGTTTGCTCTTTTATCCAGCTTGTTTCCCTCTCAGGAATAATTTCACTCAAAGTGATTGACAAAGGAAGTTTGACTATCTTCCTTCCAGACATCTCGCCTTCATCGAGGTGACATGAAAGAAGCTGTCACATTATGATCAACATATGTACCCACCTGTTGTTGAAAACAGGAATTATATGCACATAAATCTACAATTTTTCAGGTCAGCAGCTGATTTTTTTCTTTTCATCATCATCACATCATTGTAGGTTTAATTAAAGCTCAGGGATCACAAACGAGTTGCTTACAGATTTGATCCCAACTTGACTTCAAATCCATCTTAACAGGTTGTAATAAAACGTAACATTACGGCAGGTAGCAGGTCGTGTAAAAAAAAAGGACATTAGGACCCAGGCTGAAGCTATCAAGACGTTGGCCGTCAACCACGCCTCATCCTGCACCTGCAAATCATTATCATTTGTTACAGATTCTGTATATCAACAAGGAAAACATTACATAAAGGCTTCCATATGGTCCAGAAATGCCATTTTTGTGCGTTGGACACTAAATGCTTCGGAGTAATTTAACATGATACCCGCCCCCTTACCCCTCACAAAAACTCTCCACCTCAGCTTTTCAGAGAAATTTCCAACCAAAAAACATGTGGCGTTGATGCATGCGAGTGCAATAACATTTACTCGGCAAATCACTACCACATTGGGTCCGTGTTGTATCAGGAAACCTGCCTCAGTAATAACAGTTTATAAAGCAAATTGTGCTTTGTTTGTAGTAATGAATGGATAGCTAGAGAAATGATTTAAATACATCCTGATGAGTATACTGCCATGTGCATACTTCACTTGTTGAGCAGACCTGTTGTATCTTTGGCTGCTTGTGTTGGCAGGAGACCAGGGCTTCCAATTAAAGACGAAAATGCCAACAAGGCGGGCGATGCGCTGGCTGTTGTATCATCGCGTGTGTGCCAGACAAAATGGGGGGCAGCCGAGGCTTTGCCCCGCGATGCTGTGCTACATTAAAGGCTTTAATGGCTGTCAGTTCGTCATTTAACTGTTGTAAACACCCTCCCCGTCTGTGAACCACGAGCAGCCCTCGGCAATCTGTTGGTAAATTAATGAGGATGGGTGAAGGGGGGGGGGGAAATGTGCCTGCCCAGCGCTGGCACTTTGCCAGGCTGTGGAAGCAACAGGCTGCTATGGAGTAAGATGGTGGCACTGCAGCCAAAGAAGAGAGAAGAAATGTAAAAACTGCATTGATGAGGGTGGTTTAGATTTCATGCTGCGAGGCGTCGGTGATGCTTCTGCACAGCTAATTTACTAAATAGTCTGTGTGAACAACCCCTGGTCCCCTTCTCCACCCTTTTTCCTCACTTCAAAGAAACTTTATTAGGGGAGAGATTAGACTGCACTTAACCTCTAATGATGGCGTATGAGAGGCTGAAGAAAGAAGTTTCTGCACGACACTGTTTTATTTGATAGTTTCAATATGAAGAAAGGAAGGAGAGCAGCAGGGGGAAAAAAAAAGGAGGAGGAGGGTGACAGCTTCGTATTTGAAAAAAACGTTCTGTTGCGAAGGCGGGCTCCTTCCCGCCCTCTCTGATGATGTACAGCTGTTTCCTTCTTTCCTTTTCTCTCTCTCTCCTTTAACCATCTCTTCTTCCTTCCTCCTCCTCCTCCTGGCTTCCCACCCCAACACAAAAAAATAGGCCAAGGTAACTTGCCGACACCCCCTCCCCTTCCTTCACACCCCTCCTCCCCTGGGGTTTGTGTGATATTTAACTACGGCTACAGTGGCATTTACTAATTTTATATGTGCAGAATTTATGTCAGATTCTTATTCAGCGAGAACAGGGGAGAGGAGCAAAGGTGGCTGGCTCCGTGTCCACTGTGTATACACTGGTATTATGTGAACTATTCACAACACGTCCGCTGACATGAGCATCGCTATTTTGTCTATAACTCTGCTGCTTTCCAACCCAGGTGCCACAATTAAATCCTAACCTTAGCATTTGGAGAGGGAGACATGAAGGAGCCAATTTGTTGTCCACCATGCGCTCAGCCGAAGGAGCAGAGGATAAAGGTTTTTTTTCATCTTTCAGAGGGAGAGCGCAAGGCTCGGGGAGGAGGGGGGGGGGGCACATCCTGTTGACAGGAGTGTGAGGTCAATCAGATCTTAGCAGCAACATGCAGGCACACACATGTACATCTGTGTGCTTAATACTGCCCTAAATGGTGCAGATGAATGATTAAATATGTACATAAAGACGCTAAAGTGCACCTAACCAAGTAGTTCTGATGTTTAAAGCAAAACAGCTTCACTTACACACCCTCTTGTGGTGGTATGTGAAATCTCCTGTTCTT
>JAVQJX010192835.1:0-16431 GCA_036025115.1 Ambassis agassizii
ATGCGGAAGTGCTAAAACATGTAATTCACACCGCAGCCTCTAGGGGGCTGGCTCCAAAAGCGAGTCATTTCCCACAGACTCCCATGTTAAAATCACCAGCTTCACAACATAAATAAACATGTTTACAGCCTGGTACAAAACGCCTTTCTGGTCTCAACTGATAGATTTTATTCTACTGTCAACTGTACGGGGGTGAATTTTTTTAAGTCACTCGTTTGAATTATATTCCAATTTAAAATTACGCATAATTATGGGCGTTACCACTTTGACTGACGTCAAAGGTTGACGTATCACAGCGTGAGCTTCACGTTTCTGTGACTGCCCGCCCACCTCAGCTCCACTCTCGCTCTGCCTCTTTCTCCTTATTTGGCAGTTTGTCGGACTGTGACGTTGCAAACATGGCGACTGTCAGAGCATTAGGGAACCTCCCACCGAGCTTCAAAACAGCTCTTCAGGAGTCTATGGGGAAACATCGTTACAGGTTTTTCAGTGTGGGAATGTCACTACACTACATTTAAATACGGCAAAATATAAACAGAGATTTACTCTTTGACTGAGGTTTGATATGACATAATAAACCATCCATGTAGCTTTTATTAAGCTGAAGGAAATTTGGTGTGATTAAATTATAACATAAAAATGATTAAAACTTAAAGTTAGTGCTAATGTAATAATAAATATAAAACCTATGTTACAAAAGAGCCCTACATGTAAAGATTAACTGTGATTCAACCAATCAATTTCCAAACATTTTCTATACCTGAAATTAATGATAATCAATTTATTTTAACATTGAACAGAAAAAAATATTTGGGAGAATGTATATGTATGATAAAACCTTAAAAATTACAGTAAAGTAACCCATGTAATGAGTTTCTGTGCTGTGGGGGCCCGTGATGCGTCTCTGCCCCGATACAAGCTGGCAGGCTAATCCGTCCATGTTCAGCTGGAAGCGATTTAACCTCATTGTTGTTGTTAACAGGTCAGCTTCGTTTTGCTGTAGTAACAGATAATGTGCAGCTATCGTCACATTAACATGAAGTAAAGCGCTTTAGTGTTTGTATTTGAGGGTTTTTAAGCTGCACAGAGAAGACGTTGGTACGAACAAACAACAAACAATAAAGTTAGTGAGCAAAAGTTACTCACAGCGACGCCTCCTCCGCCATCACACTCCAAATCCAAATCCAGATGATCATATCGATCCTGTCAAGCAGTGAATTATTATATTTCAGAACAAGTTTATTAAAATACACCAAAACAGCGGACATTTTTCCATCTAGAGTTTAACTCACCATTTAATCCAGCAGCTCGTGCAGTGTTTGTAAACCGAGATTAGCGAATAAATGTAAAAAATTATTATAAATTATAGTTATAAAAGTCCTCAGTTAGAGTTTGTGTCCTCTCCCCGTGTTGATACCGCAGTGGATGTTTTCACTCACTGAGCTGCTGTGTACTTCAAGGACCTCCCTGCACGGTTTAAAAAAAAAAAAGTTCAGATACCCACAGATCTGAGGTTTCGTGAAGTTGACACTGGAAATATTGAAGCTGGTGGATCTAGTTTTATTCCTTTCATCTGTGAGCTGAGGTCCAGGTGAGGGCGTGTCAGTTTCTCACCTGCTCAGAGGAAGAGCGACCTGGTGGTGCGTTCAAGTGCTGCTCAATTTCACGTTATTTAATCAAGTTTCTCTTCAAAATAAGACGTTGACGAATTTAGATCAATACGGATATTTAATAAATATACAATGAATTATTAAGTATAAATATAGGTGGCAGCCTCAGAGCAATAAGAAAAGACTAAGCAGCACTGAATATTATTAACATTATTAATACTAAAATAATATTATTAGGTCTTCCATAAATCAAAGCAGAATGAAGCACTGGCTGCAGGGTTACTGTCTTGTCATATTTTATTGCACTTAAAATCAACAATAAAAGCAATTCAATGCAGATAACAGAGTTGTTTTAGGATGATAAGGTGTCATACAGCTACACAGGATCTGCCAGAATTTTTCTAAAATAATGTTTTTTTAAATATGCAGACACAGAAGATGACAACACAAGTATGGTTTCAACAGAATTTACTGACTTCATTCTTTTACATTTTTTGTTTAAATAAGAGTGTTCATCAATATAAATCATAATTAAGCTAAACTTGCCAGTTTCTAATTATCCACAAAAGGCACGTGTAAACAGAAAGTGTTGTGTTATCCTTTCATTTCTTATACATTTAGTGCACATGTAAACAAAAAGAAAACATTCTTTGGTTTGTGTATGACTTCTATAGTGTTTTATGAAGATGACTACTCTTTCCAGGACAGGAAGTAGAGTTTTCCCTGCCCGTCAGCACAGACCAGCTCAGTGGGTTTTCCTGGTTTCACCTCTAGAAACATCACAGGACCTCCACACACAAACATGCCCACCTGCAGCAGAAAAAGGTGAAAAACAGACATTATTTTTCCGCTGCAGATTGTCACACACACACACACGTTCTCTCTGACTGTAAATGTACCTGTTTCTTAGTGTTTCTGTCCCACAGCTTCACCGTGCGGTCGTAGGAGGCAGAGATGATGGTGCTCTCTGTGAGTCTTAGCTGACTGATCCGGTCACTGTGAACCTGAGAATAACACATTGATGTCATTGTTAAAACCAGAACCAGTCAAGTAAAAAAAAAATATTTTTCATTTTTTCAGTGCACAAACACCATACAAAATGTTATATGGAAAATATCTGGGTGCACAGATAATTACAAGCCTCCTTCTTCCTTCACAAATCTTTATTTTCACATGATGTATTTAAATGTTTTTGATTCTAACTGAAAGAAAAATGTAAATTAACCACTTATTATGACCATCTTGAACCATTAGCTTGACTTGACGATATACAGTGTA
This sequence comes from Ambassis agassizii, assembly GCA_036025115.1. Classification (NCBI taxonomy): domain Eukaryota; kingdom Metazoa; phylum Chordata; class Actinopteri; family Ambassidae; genus Ambassis; species Ambassis agassizii. The sequence goes on from JAVQJX010192835.1 coordinate 2,889, forward strand.
ACTAATATCAGGCTGCAACACAACATTGTGACTCCTCTCAGCTCTTACAGGTTTCCGTTTGCTCCATGAGGAAAGGTTTGGAGGCTGATTGAACCACATGTTGCCCTTCACATCTCCACACACCACAAACTCTGAAAGACACACATGACATAAACATGAAACAAGATCTGCAATGTAGGAACAAAACTACTACTAAACATTGATACTGTAAGCAAACATGAAGTCATTTCATGTCCATGGAGACATTATTGTAATTAGGTAAACGGTCTCTGACAGTATATCAGCCATGTTTGTTGTGTTATAAAAAAAAAATCAAACTGTTACACACATTAATTAGTACATACAGCTGTAAGCAAATTGAAACAAAACAAAACTGTATACAGTCTTACTATCAAACTGTTATTGTGAAAATCATCCAGACATTAACAGATAATGAAACTATTGACTGTTCTGGCAGATTATGGTCTGTCTGTACCTTTGTCCATGATTGAAGCCGTTTTGAGGCTTCCCTTCTTCTTATTCTCATCCTCCTCCGTCACCTTTACGGTGCTAAAAGATGAATGGTAGGAGGTTTCATAGCCCATGGAAAACTGAAGAGATAATGGAGAGTGTTGTCAACCACAATTACATGCAAATCTTTGGTGACGATCTGCTGTCTGAGTAAAACTCACAAAGAAGCCGATGTTAGCTTCTCCTTCACCTTCCCCCATAAGCCACAAGCTTTTCTCATCATTATGGACCATCCCCAGAATCTGAACACTTCCCTCCCAGCTGAAAAAAAAACACACACATTTTCTTTACAGCTACTTGTGCGAAGAGATAAGACAAATCAATACAACAACTACACAGAAAATAACATAGAAAGAAAGAAAGAAAGGATAAAAATAGGATAAAAAGGGCTCCTATGTTGTAATTTTCAATTAAATAATTCACCCTTATGTGTCTCAAACATGCAAACTAAACTCATCATACAGACAAATTTCTCCTCTTCTTAGCAATGAGCCAGAATAAAAAAAATAACCATGATATTAAAAAAAAAGAATGCAGTTACTGAGAGACTGTATGGTGCCAGCAGTTTTCCATATCCACTGTCACATCAAAAATGGATCCCGAATCGGACACACCGATCACAGTGGTGCAGTAGACAAGGCGCACCACCGGCTGGTTCATCTTGTAGGTCGTCACTTTCACCAGACTGAAAAACAGCAGAAACACATAGTAAAGAAATGATCAGAATCACTATATGTAAGTGTTTGTTGTTGTATTTTGTTGTTGTGTGATTAGTTGTTATTATTTAGCCTGATTTAGCAACGTGTTAGCAGACAATGCTGGTGTAATAATTACATAAAATTACAAATATGTAATTTTTAATATAATTTAATCTTACAAGTTATGAGCTTTAAATACAGACTTGTAAAATGGGGCATTGTTTACCTTGCTGTGGTGTGTTGTTGATTCCACACCAGCTTCCACACATCAACGGCCAAACCCTTCATACAGCTGACAGCAAACTGTCTGTCAGGCATGCTGCAGACGGCTGTGACGTGGCCTTCAGACACCTGACACAGACCCACAATTTGGTTAACACAAGCATGCACACGGTTTAAAAAGGAAATCACTCCACCTTACCTGCTTGCGAGCAATCACTGTGTAGTTCTGCCACAACTCCAGCAGACCGGATTCATAAGCAGCAAGAAGAATGTCGCCTTCTTTAGAAAGACACAAATCTGCGATGGAGCCCTTCAGGTTCGGAGGACTCTCTGTGCAGAAAAAGACAGAAGAAGGTTTAAAATCTCAAAAACAATGAAGCTGACTCCCTCCCAAAAAAAACAACCACTGAGACATTTTCACCTGAAGTCCATGTCCAGGATCGTAGAGACAAGTCTTCAGAGACTGTCAGAAATTCTTGGACTCCTTCTTTGCAAACGACTCCATGAATTGCACCACTGTGACCCTGGAAGGTGCTGAAGTGCTCCACCTGGACAGAAAGGTGAACTCAGTCAAACTCTAGATGAATAAATCTGACACAGCATCAATATTCTGTGAGCCTCACAGAGAACATTTAATACACATTTATACTGATGGACGAACCTCTAGAGGTTTCCAGAGCTGCACGGTTCCATCCTCAGACGCTGTGAAAATATTCATTTCTTCTTGCTTCTCCTTGTCTTAAAACAGAATTTAAAAATATTTCTGATTATATTTCCTATAGATGATAAAAACAGAAGAATGTGTGTGAATTTGTACCTTTGTTTGGGAGGACGGAGCAGTGGTGGACACGTTGTTTGTGAGCGTTGATGTGGCAGATATCTGTGTTTTTTTCCCAGTTCCAAACATGTAGTCCCCCCTCTGCACAGCCAGCCACCACATGCTGTCCCTGCACACAAAATACCAAACGGCACGTCAAACAAACTTCTGTTAAAATTCTAATCACGTTTTCTTCATAATCTACTCACCAGACAGGAGACAGAGGTCAGTGGACTCCTCCAGGAGATTTCTCTGAGATGCTGACCTACTTCAATATCCCATAAACAAAGTCTGCCATCATTTGAAGAGCTTATCTGCAACAGAAAAGATGGGACAGAAGTTTAGGGAGACACATCTCCCGTATAAATATGAAGTTAGTTTATGACACAAATTACAATACAGACTCACCACACAGTCTGAAGTCCAAACACAGCCTGTGATCCAGTCTCTATGAGCGTGAGGGATGGACTTGGCAAGAACAGCAGGAGATGAGCTCACATCCCAAACCATCAGAGCCTGAAACAGACGTGAGCAATTACTAACAACTATACTATATTTTATTTTTATGCCCTTTTTACAGACAGGAGCACTTTTTACTACAAAACTTTACCAGTGCATTGATTAGTCTATTTGTCTGCAGCCACTTCATAATCATGTATCTTTTTTATTCATGTAAAAATACTTTCTGCCTTTACCCCTTTTTTAATAGCTTTAATTTTACTAGGGGGAAATTGTGTTTTCACAATTCATTTCATAGGGGAGAAATATTACCACCACTTCCCCCTCCATTCATCAGGTACCTGATCTTTTCCACCAGACAGTAGCTTTGCACCATCAGGACTGAAAGCCAGGCAGGTGACTCCTCCGCTGTGGCCCCTCAGGATCCTGTGTGGCTCAGCCGGGACACCTTCAGCCAGATCTCTCAACAACCACAATACGACGGTGACGTCATCTAATTCAGAGAGAAACGAGTTATGGTTAAGAATAATGAAAAGCAACAGAAATCATTTGCTCCTCTAACTCCCACCTGAAGCTGTAGCCAGGTAAGTGGAGTTCTGTGTCATTGCCAGGATGACGCCTCCCTGCACACCAAACATTCCCAAGCTTTCCAGGCCTCCCATGATTCCCTCCTCTTCTTTTTTTGTCTTCCACACCCTCAGACGTTTGTCACTTCCAGCAGACACCAACACCTCTGACTCGTTCTGTTCCGTGTCCAAAACGACCCAGAGCAGGCAGAGGACCGACACGTCGACCAGCCCGGAGCTCCAAATCTTTTCACCTGCGATTGAAAATCAGTTTGTTATACATTTCATTTTTTCTATTTCTGCACATGGATTTCCCATAATCCCACACAGTTACAATGATGAAATGATGCAACAAGATACAATACAATACAAGACTGACTGAACACTGCATTTGTTTATAGCAACAAAAGAAAAACGCACACACACCTGAGTCGAGGCTGAAGAGTTTGATGCCTTCTCTGTGGTATCCCACGGCAGCATAGTCTCCACTCACAGCCACACACAGAGCTGCAGCCGGCTGAGACACTGCAGACTTACGTTTCTTTGGAGGAGGCTCCTGCTCGCACTTCAATAAAACAAGTATAGTTCATTCAATATTTTTATGAGAACGGAATGATCATCAAACCCACCAATTATATGAAATAAATGAGCTCTTACTTCATCACTTTTTAATGCAGTGACTGAACGTCCAAGTCCTCCAGACCAGAGCTGGAGCTGAAAAAAGACAGAGGTTGTTTTTTTTGAATATATTTTGGGGAAAAGAAACAATATAAAACATAGAGGAGTGATTGCTTACTGTGTGATCAGAGCCTGCGCTCAGAAGCATGGCTCCGTCCTGCAGGAAGGTGAGGGCCTGTGTGGCTGCAGAGTGAGCCTGGAAACATCCTACACAGGTGGAAGTGGGCACCGACCACACCCTCACCTCTCCGGACACAGAACCAGAGCAGAGCATGGAGGAGGAGCCAGAGAAGGCCAGACTGCGCACGGACCGCTGGTGACCACACAGGGGCTGCAGGAACAGAAGGCACAGTATCAGTGCGTCGCTGAGCAGCTCTGAGTGACGGGTGGATGTCCAACACGGTGTCCTCCAGCAGCCTCAGCTCTGCTTATGACCCACATCTTTGCCCATTTTTTTTTTTTTGGATCAGCCAGGATGTACTCACTCTTAGTGTTTTATTCTGGAGCCAGTTCCAAATGATCACATTTCCATTCCAGCAGCCAGCAGCTAAGAGGCGAGCCTCAGGGTCAAAGGTCACACAGTTCAAAGGACTGTTGCTGGGCAAGGAGGCCACTTGGTTACCTTTAGCAGAGGACCACACCTGCAGAGCAGCAACATGTTTGGTTAATATATAGTAATACAAGATTCAATTTAATTATCAGCCAAAGAAAAAACAAAAATGACACAAAAAACTCATCTATAAAAGAATCTTTAAGTGTCACAGAGTCAATGGAGAAAAAGCAACAAAAAAATCATGAGGACAAACTTTTAGCATGAAGTCGAGGGACACGGTTGCGAGATGTTTTTTGTCTGCAGTGACATCACTCGCTGTTATTGTGTTTGTATGGCCGTCGATCAGAGCAGTCCTGCAGGAACAAAAACAAACACAAGTCATATTTGAATTACTGGAGTTTATTGTATTTCTCCTTTCAACACTCACCTGCATCCATTGTCAATGTCCCAGACTTCTATTTGTCCATCAAAGGACGTGGTTGCAAGACGTCTGTCCTTTAGAAAGACGCAGCTCGAGATGCCGTCACAGCTGCTCTCCAGTGACTTCACTTCCTGCTCACAGTCAGGAGAAATTAGGCTTTTCACATAGATTGTGCAGGTTTACGCCATGCTGAACATACCTGTCCTGTCTCCGTGTGAACGAAATGCAGTGTTCCCTGTCCAGTACCGACAACCATCAGCTGTTCATCCGAACTCATAACCACACAGGTGGGTTCAGAGGTGAAGGTCGACACCAGCTCACTGAAATGATGCACAGATTTAAACATTAGTGTAAGCTATATTATTACAGAATGTAGTTTCCAGGATAGGTTTTATTTCAGACACTTTATTTTTAAACCCAATACACAGAACAGTGCGTCTTTATCTTTATTCCTTGAAATAAATTTTTAATTTTCTATTTTAAATCTTTATCTTTGTCCCTTTTTTCATCCCCTTTTATTCAAATGTATCTATAAATTGATTCAAAGAAGTCAAGTTGTACAGCTGTGAACTCACCTGGTTTCCTGAACAGGCCTATCATTGTTGTTTAGACACTCCATTACCCGCAGTCCTCCTTTTCCCACCAGTCCTTTTGCCCACGTGTGAGCAGACGTCTCTGCAGGCTCACTAAGAGCTTCCTGAATGAAAAGACCCGGCCAGGAGGAGAGTGTGGAGGCGTGTCGATGCAGGAAACCACGACAATCATCCAGAAAGTCTTGGCAGGAAGCTGAGAGAAGAAATGAGAAATTTAGCAGTAGAAATTTAGCAAGAACAGACATTTGTAGACAGGTTGGACTTACATGACGATGCAGAAATCTGCTCATTATCTGAAAGAAAAGACAAACGCATCTGAATTTTTGGCTTCGTTTCATTTCAGTTTTTCATATTCGGTGCCTGAGGCAGAAGGACTGAGGGTGAGAAGATAAGTCATCTCACCATACATCTCCAGGAGGTGGTGTAGGAAGCCATGCCTCACGTTAGCATACAGGAAATAATAACTGGAGAGGAGGGAATGAAGTGCCTCCAGTTGTCCACTTTCCATCTGAATAAAGCCAAATGAAGAAAGTCAAACATTTGCTCTTAATGTTATTTAGGAGGAAAGAATACGGTTTGAAGTGATGGAGGATCTCTCACCAGACTGGAGGGCAGGTGCATGACAGAGTCAGCCTCACAGTGGAAGAAGGTCTCTCGTCCCTGAGGGTCAGCCAGTGTCCACAGATGTCCTGGACAATAAGCATGATTTAAATGTACAGTGGCCTGCACCGCGTACACTAAGAGCAGACTAAGATGTATTTTACCTGCCAGGACGAGGTGAGCTCTGATTCTATCACTCACTGTAGGGACAAGGAAGTCCTCAAAGGCTCGCTTCACCTCCGGATTTGTCAGAACCAGCAAGTCGTCAGTGTTGTGGCAATGAGATGAACCAATCAGGCTGCAGGAAGAAGATGTAAAGAGCTTTAGGATTACACAAAAAAAAACTTGTTACTATTTTACTCATATGGGATTCATACCTTTGTACGCTCTGCACTACACGGGTGAAGGTTGCCATTGGAATGCGGCCTTTAGGCTTCTTGCACAGGTGAAGCACTTCCTGCCATGTGACTTTTTCGTTCCGCACAGACAGACTGTTGCACGTGTTCAGTACAGAGTATAAGTCTCTCTCCTTGAAGCCTGTGGATAAAGATAAGAACATGTAGGAGGTAAAAAGGGTCAGCTGGCTTCAGAAGTCCAATAACCAAGGTGATAAAGAAAGACAAGAATGAGAGGAAAGGAAGAACACAACATGCACAAATTCAACAAAATATGAAGAGTCACATCGCTCTTACCAGTGGCACTGACAGTGAGAGCTGCCAGGGCCCAGCGGAGCCCCAGCATGCCTCTGTGTAGTGAGCAGAGTCTCTCCAGACTGTACTTGACCAGCTGGCCGAGAGACTGCGGCAAACCGTGGAGGTTTTCCTTCAGCTGAGACACACAGAGAATGAAGGATTAATGATCAAAGGGTCTTTTTATTTCACCACTTTTGTGTCATCATCGACTAGTTTCCTTTGAAGCTTTAAAGCGATGGAAATACAGCCATTGTACCTTATCAAAGGATGCAAAGTTTCTCAGGTCCTCACAGGCCAGGTGCAGGTAGAGAGGACTCACTGCTCCCTTCTTCATTATTAGGGTCTGAAGCTGGAAACACAAACAAGAACGTGTTTTAGGATAAAAAATGTGAATGCTGTAAGTTCAGTGTTGGAAAAGTAATCATAAGAACCTGATTGTTGAATGCAGAGTCGCTGAGTTTCTTCCCAAAAGCGTCGAGTTCCTTCTGTACTATCTCTTTACGGTCCATTGTGGTGAGCTGTCCCAGTGAAAACAGGACAGTTCCTTTCGTCTTGGCCAGTGTTTGTAACAGAGCTGCTTTGGATGTGATGCTCACCACCAAACAAACACCCTGACAAGAAAAGCACAACCTCAGTTTTACTACTACGGATTAGTTCAAATAATAAGCGGATGCAAACAGACTGATGTTTTGGTGTCTGACCCCTGGGAGCTGGTGAGGGATCCAGTCAGCGCTGAGCTGGCCTCTGCCATCTTGGACAAGATCCACCCCATCAACAAGCACCACCAAAGGTTTGTCCTTCTTCATGTCACTCAATGTGGAGTGAAACTCTGACAGCAAATTTCTGAAGAAAAGACAAGAACCTGTCATCACCTTAACACAGCCGGAAGCTGTTGGTGCACAGAGAAAACAATGAAAAAGTCGCTTACTTGTACGAGTGGGGGTCAGTAGACTCCTCCTGGCTGTCCATCTTTCTCAGACACAGAATGAGGCATCTGAGAAGGTTTTCCACAGAGCGTGCTGACTGGCTGGCAGCTGTGGAGTAGGAGATAACGTCGCAGGCCAGGTTTCTGCTGGATTTAACTCCAGTCCTGAGGGTGTCTGCAAGAGCAGCCTGTGAATCAAGAAATATGTGTAGCAGTGTATTTAAATGCAATGTTCATTTATCAAAACAAAAACTCTGTATGTCTGTGCATGTACAAGTCTTATTAAACTTACCATGAAGACAGTTTTGCCCTCTCCAGCTCCTCCCTCCACCACCATCATCCCTCCTTTGGTGTGGGCCTGCTCCACTATCTCCACAGCACCAGATAATAGCTTGGACCTGCCAAAGAACTGCCTCTGCAGCGCCCCCTGGTGAACCTCCTGCTCCATCACCTCGGATGCAGCCTCATCCTCCTCCTCACTCTCCTGCCAGACGGACAACAATAACAATGGTTCAGCAGAAATAAAGCAGACTTTTTATCATTTCAAACGTTTTCATAAAAATCAACTCACTTCCACAAACAGCCTCTTTACAGCCACCCAAAGGTCCTCCAGCACAACTTTGCCAAAGCTCTCAAGGTTCTTCAGATGTGGTTTACCTTCCATGACGCCTCCCCACTCACACAAATAACTACAACAAACAGACACCAGGACTTCGCTCAGCGTCTGAAACCATGTTATACTGGTTTTATTTCCGAATGAAGAGAGAACTCACTTTTCAGTGACCTTCACATCGCTGTCTAACAGTCTTCTCTTCAGAGACTTCATTTTAGACTCAGCATCCTTTGACTCAGGAGAAAAATCTGACCTCCAAGCCACAGGAACTGATCTGAAACACAAGAAAATAAAGGATGAAAAACACTATATGATAAGATGAGGATAAAATCATGAGATCTGCATACTTGATTATGTTTGGATCTCTGAAGTAGCAGAACATTCGCTGGTGTGCTGCGTCCGGGTAAAGAGCCTGGAACTGACGGATCTCCATCTCAGTGATGGACAGACCTGCGGGGGCCGAGGCCAGCTGCACATACAAAATACAACTCTCACTCTTTCATTTTACTCAGCTTTAAAACTTGCTCTCCTTGCTGCAGATATTTCTGCTGCCTTACCCAGCTGTACTGTGGCAGGTCAGGGAGGGTCGGTCTGGGTGGTACCAGGCCGTACCTCTCCCCCAGGATTCCAACCAGCATCTGGCTGCGACACACCTCTGACAAACACAGCTCTGTGGTGCGTTCAGACTCCTCCTCCGTCACACCCCAGCGCAGTTCCACCTCCTGCAGGTAGAGGCAGTGCGGGGCAGCACGGCGGCGAAGCTCTGGAAAGACGTTCTGTACCAAGACATCCCGTTCAGAGTGCATGTCTCTGAAGGTGGAGGAGATGAACACTCGCAGGCCTCGCCACCTGACAGGAGAGAAATGAGTTAATGGGCAGACCAGAAGAAGAAAATAGGGGATAAGTTAGAAGCCTTTACCTTAACTTTGGGCTGGGTGGTATTGAGACAACATTATGTGTGGTCTGAGGGCTTTTGGAGCCCTCTGGTGGTGGGATGTGGTACACTTTGTCCAAATGTTCCACATGATCCAGCAGGCGGGAAGATCCTCGTTCTGCCACCACACTGATCACATGATTAAAGAAATTATTTTGTACATTAGTTGACTTATTGTTTCAGTTAAGAATTAATAATAAAAATGTTTAGTCTTCATATGTTAATATGCAAGCGTGACTAGTTTCTCCCAACCCTCCAGCTTCTCATATATTAATCTTATCTAATCTCGTACATAGCAACAAAGCAAACAGTCATATAACCTAAAATGAAATGAAATTAATATACAGGCATACTGTTCTTAACATGTTTGTGTAACTTACCTCAACATCTGCTCACTGAAGCCATTCAGCTTCAAAAAGTTCCTGTGAGAGTCATCTGGGGTTGGGTCGTGTAGACTAATTACAAGAAGCAACAAAAAACCTCAAAACATATCGTTCATCAAAGTTATGCACCCAATTGTGAGTGTGAGATTTTTTTAAGAGAAGACACTATATCAAAAAAAAAAAAAAACATTTACCTTTGTGACAAGGAGATTTGCACTGCAAGGACTTTGTTGTTTGTTTTTTGGTAGTTCTTGATGGCCCATTCAACGCTATTGTCAGTGTAGTAGTCAACCAATAAGATGATATTATCCACCTGAGAGGCACATTTTGAGGATGAAAATCCAAACTCATGGATATAGCAATATGAATATGACCATTGAATCCAGTCATGTCATAATGAACCACACACCTTGTTTTTCGAGGCCAGTTGTTTATAAAGGTAATTGGGATCTTCATCACAGAGTTGCCCGTCATCAAGTGCCTATGAAGCAGAAAAATAAAATCTGTTATCATATCCATGCAGAAGCAATGTTAAAATAAGAATACTAAAAAAAAAATTCTGCTTGCTAAGGACCTGACCTTTAACCGTTTGACCACACTTCTGACATTATCCAAAAGGACATCAGACTTCAGCTGGACTTCTTCACTGTGACTGTATCTGTGTAAGCAGAGGTGACAGTCCTCAGCGCTGCTCCTGATCATCAGAGAGAGAAGGGCAGCCAGTTCTGCTTTCTGTGTGCATAAATAAACAGGAAGACTTGTTATTTCATTGAGTTTTTCTACAGCAGACATTTATCTGTGTGCTATTGCTGTTTGGAAACAGGCACTTACAGAAACAGTAAGTGTGTCATCCTCCTTCTTCTTCTTCTTCTTCTTCTTCATTTCCACTCTTTTGTTGTTATCCTCTTCTTCTGGTTCTTCTGGTTCTTCTCCTCCTTCTTCTTCTTCTTTTTCTTTTCCCTCTTCTTCTTCTTCTTTTTCCTTGGCCTCCTCTGGGTCGGGGGGGAGGCAGAAGTCCTGTTTTTTATCAGAACTGTCAGACCAGCCAGTGGAGAGCATGATGAGGGTTCGTCCAGGGAGTGGGGGCACATTGTAACGACAGGAGATCTGAACTGCTGTCTCCAGAGCATTACGATAGCGATCCAACAGAGGAACAGAAAACAGCCTCTGACTGGATGCACAAACACAAAAAGCGTGTCAGACTGTTGGTCATCCGGGACAAAATCACTATGTCATAAAACAACACTGCTTAAGAATTCAAGTTTAAGATAAAACATCCTCATACTTGGCCTTCTTGAGCTGATCCTTCTTCAGTTTGTACATGTGGTAGACAAACGGCACTTTGAGGGAAAACTTCATCCTACTGTGTGAAGTCGTCTCCCACTTCATCCGCTTGAAACGTTTGCTCTTGGGAATCTTCTTCAGGATACTTGTCAGGATTTCTTTGTGAGAGGGCATCACCTGCTGTGATGAAGAAGCTGAAGGGCGACAAGAAGTTGAAGAAGCAGCGTATATGTGGATTCTTGTGAATGTGAACACCTGCTGCATGAAGGGATAAGTTCTATAGCAATTAACTGCATGGCTGATTTACTTTCCCCTTGGGGAAACGTTCAAAGATCTAAAAGGGATCGAAGCAGATCTACTGTGAGAGGAGCCCTACAGAAGAGGCACTAGGAATCATCAGCTGGACAGAGACCCTGGTACCAACCAAAGACTCACTGGAGGGCCTACATCTAAACTGTTTAGTGATATTCATAATTTAATTTAAAGAGAAAAAGTTTGCACACTTTTTAAAATCGTGAAAAGCCTCTTAAATCAGATTGAACTCACCCAATAAGTGGAGCTCCATGATGACTTTGTAGGCGGCGAGGAATCTGAAAGGAAACTGTCGGCTCTGTATGACAGCTTTCTGTGAGCACATGAAAAACACAGGGTTACAGAGGATTTCAAAAATAACCCCATGAACACATGTTGTTTTGTTGGAGTGTGTCACACCTTATTTGTGAGTCTGTTTAGGATCTTGTTGTGATGATCCTCACTGATACCCACAATGATCATGTTCCTCAAGTTCCTCAACATGGCCATGAATGGAAGAGACTTGCTGTCTGCACAGTGGAGACATTATCCGTCAGTGGGTGAATGTTTCTTCATTGTTATCATATGTTCCAGTTAACTGTTTGAAAAACTTTGTGGAACTAATGATGAATGATTACCTCTGAACCAGATGTGCAATTATAGGTCAATAAAGACAAATTGAAACATGACTGACATTTATTCTCTTTCATCATCTTCTAAATGGAAAAGATGATGCACCACTTTGACAATGTGCTCACATGCCTGTGCATGCCGCTCAGCCTCATAATAAGCAGGAAATTTCACTTCTTTTCAGACCTATGAGCTTCTCCCAGGTGGCGGCTTTATTGCCCTCCAGACTGAGCAACCTTTCCCACGTCTGCGGCTCCTTGAGCTTCATTCTCTGCCCAGCTCTCTCCCTGTCCCACGTGCCTTTCATCCCACTGTGGGTGAAGGCCTTTGGGTCAGCAGGATACCTGTGTAGAAATACACACTTAATAACGTTTTTGTCACACTGTTTATACCATTTAGGCTTGTTTTAGTGGGACAAAAATGGGTTGCAAAACATACTGTCTACATTTTTATTTGGGTCTCTAGTGCTGTTGAAGTCTCATAAGACATAATGTCTAGTTACATTCCCACCAATGTCACGAGACATGATCAGAGGGAAATGGAGTTTCACAGTTCCTTACTTTTTACCCAGAATGGCCATGACATATTCAGCTGGATCTCTAATATGAAGCCTCTTGATCATCTTCTTCATACTAAAGTCACTCTGCTTTTTATCCACCACCTTGCTGCTGCCGTCTACCTGCAACTGCACACATATACAGAAGCACACATTAACCACTCTTTGCAAGTATTTTGTTTTTATCTGCACATGAGCCAAATCTACAAAAAAAAAACTGCAGAAATAAATAAAAACTCAGATTATAAAAGCCTGTATTATTGCACAACAGCGACAGTTGACAAATGACCAGAAACCTTTAACAATGTAATTGATTTTGACTTACAAACTTCTTCAGAATGGTTGGATCTGATCTGAGCGCGCTGGCCCACAGTTGCAGCTGTTTATCAGTTGGTTTCTGAAAAAAACAGAAATACATAAATATAAAATATTTATAACAAACTATTCAATGATCAAAACATGTATGGACCGAGTATTGGAGCATTGGAGAAATGACTCTGACAATGTTTCGTTTGACGTTAGTTATGTTTCTGTACCTGTTTTGTGCCTTTCTTGCGGTTGTGTTTACAGCGGTGTTTGCGTGTGTTGTATTTTGCCAGTTGATACTCGTTAAACTGCTTGAACTTGTCAACCATTGCTTTCTTCAGACACGCTGGCAGGGAGCGGCTGAAGCACTGGGAAAAAGATATGGTTGTTAGACAGACAGACCTCTGAGATTGTAACAGCAGACTGTCAATAATACTTACTGCACTATAGATTCTGACTACTTCCAGCCAATCAGAGGGCAGCTGCACAGCAGCACAGAAATATCTGCGGACATGTGACTTGGTGGACGGCAGATTGGCAGCCAGAGCCAATAAAAAGTTGGCTGTGATGCGGATGTTTAACTTCTGTCGAGTGTAAAGTGCCACCTGAACAAAACAAATAGTGAAAATACAATGAATGTAACAATGTGAGAATTTTACATGCTATAGAAAAGTTGATGTATTTTTGAGAAATAAAGGAAAATAATTAAGGAAATATGATCTCTGTTCTTTTTCACTGCTGTCACAAGTTGTTTGTGGCATATTTGAAAATCATAAAATTATTAAAATGTGAAATATTATTTTTAGTTGGGG
>JAVQJX010192908.1:0-11255 GCA_036025115.1 Ambassis agassizii
GTCACTGGGTCATGTGACTAAAAAGCTATTGAAGTTTGAAATCTTGAAAAATTCATAATAAATATACTGAGGTAAAAATGGGCAAAATAAAGGCTGTGCACCCTGTGGCAGAGGGGGAGGAGCAATCAGGTGTTGATTTGAGGTCACTGGGTCATGTGACTAAAAAGCTATTGAGACGGGTGTCGAATATCTGTTGAATATCCAACCTAAAACTAACTTTACCTCGGTCACGGACCGAAACATCTGGGATTGTCAAAAGAGCTCTGTGTTGTTGAGCTTGCAGCAGGTTATCTGTGCTGATGGTAACAACGATAATAAGTGAAAATTCAGAGGATGAAGGAGTGAAATGGTCATCCCTCCCTCCCTGACTCCTGATGCGCAGTCAGGAGGACCAGCCGTGCGTGTAGCGCTGCTTCTGAACGTCTCCTCCCCTGTTTCTGCAGTGTTACTGCTTTTCTTTTCACGCTCATCGTTTCTTGTGCCAATGCTGCCCACCGCCAGAGTAAGACAAGACTTCCATTTGCATAACACCACACTCCTTTTTTTTCTTGTCTGCCACCATCCCTCTGCTTGATTTCCATCTTGTCCTGATCCGTGTAGGCTACTGTGTGGTTGGCGTTCTCTCAATCCTTCACCATTCATTCACGCCTACTCGCATGTGCAGTCCTGTTTGCTTCTTTGCGTTTTCCAGCTCAGGCAGGAGAGCAAGGGATTTTTTTCCACTCAGTTTATTTCACGGATCTGAGAGCACCTTTAAATCATTTGATAATCAGACAGTTTGGAAGAATTTATGACTGATAAAAGCGGGACGAATGAGTCATTTAATTTATTATTTTACGCATCAACAATCGCACGTAATCTGGAGAGGATAAAGCTGAAAACGCATTTTGCTTCTTCTTTTTTCTTTTTTTTTTTGAGAAATTAGCCCACTTAGCTTTGCGGAAGATATCGCGGTGGTGGAGCAACAAGAATTTAATGAGAGGAACTAATTAGACTGTGTTAAGTTTGCTGAGGTAAGATACCTGTCAGAAAGAAAATAGCGAAGAAGCACCGTGGAAAGCTACGCGTCATTTCCAAGACACCAGCCCAACAAACCAACACCATTACACCAGCCTGCTGTGTGAATGTCTTCCTTTGGTGAACTGGTGCAGGGTAGCCACGCTGAGACCGGGATCCAGCTGAGATTCTGGGCTTTCTGTGAGTATCTGTGGGACTGCTGTGCGCACCGAATGGACCGGTCTATCTGTGTCTCATGCACAGCCTACTGATGGGATAATCGGCTTTTTCTGCATCAGTAATGTCCAGCAATCTAGTTATCTCTAAGCCCACTTGCTGTTAGCCTTTTGTATTGCAGATTCTGCATCAGTGGTGTTTTATTTGTGCTAAATCAAGTCTTTTAAAGAGCTTATTAAAACTCCCTAATGCCGAGTGCTTTCCGGGTATTTTATCCTAAAACTCTCTTTACATTTCGTTAATTTGAGATAACCATTCCTCCCACAGAGCACCATGAAAGATAAGTTCATCTCCTGAGGCCACAACTTCCACACAAGGCTGACTCACTGACAGCTGCACCCAGGTGAGTAATGCCGTTTATATATATATTAAAAAAAAATAGGAACTATATACAAGATATTGAATTCATATTTGTGCATGAGCATCTTTTTTTTCTCTCCACCATGCTGCGCTCTCTGAAGCTCATAGCTGCAGACAAACCAACAGCAGCTACTTGTCATTTGTGTTCTGTTGACTGTGGATTCTGTTCAACATGAATCTATGTTTCCTTTTATCTTGTTTTGTTGTTGCTTGGTTTTCCTTCTGTTTAATGACTTTTCATGCACAAGTGACATTTATTAGAAGTCTAAATACAATTTGAGTTTGTCACCATTTAAACACACACACACACACACACACACACACACACACACACACACACACACACACACACACACAGTACAGGCTCAAAGTGTGACTCATTATGTTTACTTGCCAACCTCAGACCTTTGCTAAGCAAAAAGGAGCATGTTTAGGATAAAATCATTACAATCTCATTTGGGGTCAGAGGAATTGAATCAAGTTTAAATGAGAGGTTTGGCTTTGTCAGTAGATGATGAAGGCGTGTGCGGCTGAGACTGGAGCTTTGTAGAAAACAGCAAACACACAATAGACGAGTGAAGTGAAAACTTTCACAGTTATTATACATGTTGTCTTACAAATCCTCATTTTTTTCAGCAACACATACCTCTTACAGTGTGTGTGCCTAATTAGCCTGTTGCTAAATGTCCCTAAACATTGTATGGCAGCATTCTAACAGATGGGAGGGCAGAGATGGCTTTTGTCTCTATAGTATTGTTGAACATCCCCACCAGTTGGAGAAGATTTCTTTTGCCATAGAAACGTCACCCACTCAAAATTTGGGCATGGCTGGATTCCAGATACAATCAAATGTGTTTCATCTTTTAACGATGGCGAAGGAACTGTTAACACATCATGTAACTGTACCATTGGATGTTACATTCTCCTACATGGATGAAACAGGCTGTTCCATTTATCGCAGCTGAAGCGGAGCCGCTGTCCGTGGTGCTGATGACTCGCTCAGTCGACAGGTGCTGAGCTGTTGCTGCTGTTGTTGTTGTTGCAGAAATACAATTTGTTAGTCATTTATTTATGAGCTAACAAAAAAAATGACAGCTTAATTTCTGCATCTGTGCTCCGTCGCTTCAACCTGAAATGTAGGTTTGATGGAAATGATATTATGCAGGTCAGAGTGGAGGATGCAGCTTTCCCTCTGCTGCATGTCAATGAGAGCATGTGCCGTACATGAGGCATTGTCACATCTCTTATGCTGTAGGTGGGCAAGCTATTTTTGAGATGATGGTGGTGGTGGTGGTCTTGAAATTTTAATTAGGAGGCACCAGATTACTTTACT
This sequence comes from Ambassis agassizii, assembly GCA_036025115.1. NCBI lineage: Eukaryota > Metazoa > Chordata > Actinopteri > Ambassidae > Ambassis > Ambassis agassizii. Next base: position 2,927 of record JAVQJX010192908.1, read on the forward strand.
TGGCATTTGCAGTGTTCACATTGATGCAGATGTTAATCCTCTGGATGGTATTGATGCTTGTGAATTGTTCATGCTGTTAAGAAGCAACTGCCAAGAGGAGCTCTATGGGATCATTTTGAGTTGTCTCCTGACACAGTTTATAAGCTTAAAATTGAGGGGAAAAAAAGTAGGTTCCACACTCTAAAAGAGAGAGCTGCAGCATTTCAATGAGAGATGAGTCCTGTAATACTGTATCAACAGGCCGGCTTGACAACATCTCCTCTTTTCTCACTGTCAGTGAAGATTATTTTTGGAATCCCATCTAACTTGACAGTACATGGTGGACTGAGTCAGTTTTCCCTTGATACTACAGGTGCACAGGGCAACATTTTTACCGCTGCTTAGCGCAGAATGACCACATTACATGTGTGGGAGTCGAACAGGGCAGTTCAATACCAGTGACTCAACGATCAGTAGGTGCCAATATTTCTGGCGCTCCGTACTCATACCATCATTTGCATACAAAAGAGCATGACTGTGAGCACTTTGGTGATGTTAAACCTTTTTTGTTTATGTAAAGGTTATTTCAGGAGTAATGAACATCTGATCATCCTCTATGCCAATTTCTTCTGTCTTTCAGAGGTGTGTATGTGAACCTTCACATGTGACCTGCATCGATCTCCACTATTACAAAACTCCGACACCACCATGCATCTGCACAAGCGTATCTTGAACTGTGCTCCTTTTGTCAACCCGAGCATGTTCATCTCTCTCCTGTTTGTTCTTCTACCGGGAGTCACTCATTTCTCCTACGGCAGTGGCGGCCATGACGACACTGGCGGCATACCAAGCAACTGCTCCAACAAAGATAACTGCTCGGAGGGTGTGGTGCTGCCACTGTGGAATCCCCAGAACCCTGCCGTTGGTGACAAAGTGGCACGTGCCATTGTTTACTTTGCCGCTCTTATATATATGTTCCTTGGAATGTCCATCATCGCCGACCGCTTCATGTCTTCAATCGAGGTCATCACCTCCCAGGAGAAGGAGATCACCATCAAAAAGCCAAACGGTGAGACGACGACGACTACAGTACGCATCTGGAATGAGACGGTGTCCAACCTGACCCTGATGGCACTGGGCTCATCAGCACCAGAGATCCTCCTGTCTGTCATCGAAGTGATCGGCCATAACTTTGAAGCTGGAGCTATGGGTCCCAGCACCATCGTGGGAAGCGCTGCTTTCAACATGTTCATTATCATCGCTCTCTGTGTCTACGTGGTGCCAGAGAATGAAACACGCAAGATAAAGCACCTGCGTGTGTTTTTTGTCACCGCTGCCTGGAGCATATTCGCCTACATCTGGCTGTATCTGATCCTGTCTGTGTTCACACCCGGAGAGGTGGAAGTTTGGGAGGCAGTCCTCACCTTCCTCTTCTTCCCTCTTTGCGTGCTACAAGCCTGGATCGCCGACCGACGCCTGCTCTTCTACAAGTACGTCCACAAACGTTATCGTGCTGACAAGACCCGTGGCATCATCATCGAGTCAGAGGGGGATGCCATGTTCACTAAGATGGATTTGGAGATGGATGGACAGGGTGTGAACTCTCACACTCATCGAAAAGAGGCTCTGGATGGGATGCTGGAAGGGGTGGAGGAAGGTGGAGGGATGAGCTCCGAGCAGGATCAAGAAGAAGAAGCCCGCCGAGAGATGGCACGCACTCTGAAGGAGTTAAAGCAGAGGCATCCGGAGAAAGACATGGAACAGCTGATTGAGATGGCCAACTATCAAGTGCTGGTCCAGCAGCAGAAGAGTCGGGCCTTCTACCGCATTCAGGCCACGCGCATGATGATCGGAGCTGGGAACATCCTGAAAAAGCATGCCGCTGATCAGGCCAGGAAGGTGGTGAGCTGCCATGAGGCCAGTGGGCAAGAAGAAGACCCCAACACCATCTACCTGCAGTTTGACCCCTCTCACTACCAATGCTTTGAGAACTGTGGCTCCTTAAAGCTGTCAGTGAGCCGGCATGGAGGAGAGGGTGGCTGCACTGTGAAGGTAAGAGGAAAGAAGCCGTTTTAAAATGAATTTCAAGAGCTCAAGGCATAAATGATGAATAATTTAGTTTATTATGACTCCAGTGACTACATTTTTAATAAGGTTTTTTCTGTGTCATACAGGTGGACTACCGGACAGAGGATGGGACTGCCAATGCAGGCTCAGACTATGAGTTTGCTGAGGGAACGCTGGTCTTCAAACCTGGTGAGACAACAAAGGAGTTCACAGTTGGCGTCATCGACGATGACATCTTTGAGGAAGATGAGCACTTCTACGTACGCCTCAGTAACCCACGCATCGTGCACCGGGCTGAAGTCTCCATCCTGGAGCCGAGCTCCATCACCTCCAGCAACAGCATGGTGGGCATCTCCTCTCACATTCCTCCAAAGGCAGCCCTGGGCAAAGCTCACATCGCAACCGTCACTATCTATGACGACGACCACGCTGGCATTTTCACGTTCGAGAGCAACACCACGAGAGTGAGCGAGAGCATCGGCAACATGCAGGTGAAGGTTCACCGGACGTCCGGGGCGAGGGGGAAGGTGGCTATACCTTACCACACTGTTGAAGGCACCGCTAAGGCTGGAGAGGACTACGACGAGGTTTCAGGGAAACTGGAGTTCCAGAACGACGAGACCATGTGAGTGTTTTTTTTGTTTTTTTTTTCATGTGATGCTTTGCTGTTGCTTCTCATCACTTGATTAAACATCACAACCCCCACATGGGTATGTTAAACAGTCCTGCTAGATTACTGTAAGTTGTCTATTCTGGTAAATGGATGAAAAGACTATTTTTATGAGTCATAGATACGTTTGCTCTGACAAGTTTAGACCTTTCACAGAGGATGACGTGGGAGGATAAGAGGATATAATTGTGCAAGAGGATAATGAAACATTGTGGCTGATGTAAAACACCATGAAGAAGTAGGAGAAGAAACGAAGAAGGAAAAAAAGGAGCTTTCTATGAATGAATGCAGAATTAAAAATGTAGCCCTCAGCATGTAACCTCAGCAGAGGTTATATGGGAGTTCATTGTAAGGCAGCGCGATAAACACTCACAAGCAGAAAACAATGTAAGTGAGGGAAGGAGGTGAGGGAAAAAAAAAAAAGAATCAGACAGGTGACTTGAACAGCAGCGAGGGCTGAGCTGATACTGAAACAGGTGCATGCGATGAAGCCTGTGTGATTATTTCAACAAAAAGATTCATGGAAAGTGCCAGCAGAGAGGCAGATAAAAAGATTAGGGAGGGAAGAGTGCACACACACAGAGAGAGAGAGAGAGAGAGAGCACTTGGAGCATTTGTTTTATGATGAGATGTGCGAAGGACGTGGCAATTACCAACAATTTTTTTTTTTTTTTTTAAAAACAAAATGCCCTCAAATGTATCGTCATCATGGCAAAAAATGCTTTACTTTCACACCACAAAACAAAAGATTCAAATGTGTCGGATGAATCTGTCTGTGCGAGGAGGATTTCAGGGCTGGTGTGTAGGTGTATTGTGTAGGTCGGCTGAGTGGGAGGAAAGGCAGGTGAATACACGGTGTCAAAGGAAAAATGTAGAAGCTGCCGATTTGTCTTTTTTTTTTTGTTTTTTTTGCCTCTAAGTGCAGGTGAGGTTTCAATATGTGTTTGACAGTTTGTGCGTATTTATCTGTGTATTTTACTTGCTTTTCACACATTAGTGTGAGTGCATTTTTAGGGGCGTACTTGTCTGCTGGATCCACTTTAAACCTACATCAAACAAAATGTCGCTCCGAGGGGAACTAACAAGAGCTTCTTGAAGCACCCAGAGCAATAAAAGAGAGTGAAGAGGGGTTAAAGAAGTCCCAAAAGTTCCCCAGCACAGAGCAGACAGCTACAGAGGCTGCGCTGAATGAGTCAATAGCGTATATCAATGTGAGATGAAAGTGGAGGCAGCTTCTATCTGCATACAAATGGAGACTGAGCACTAGATAAAATCTTTCTCTCACTGAGCCAAGATTCATCAGACTGTAGCAAGCTGACTGTGACACAAGCATCTGCACACTTTATGCTATCTGGAGTCATGCTTCCTTTAACAGTCGGCGTGCAGAAGGCGACGATGGACCGTGGCGGACCGGATCCAGCAGGGCGGGACAGTTTGCTATCAGAAAAACACACAGACATAAGGGGAAATGCCAAAACTGTGCTTTCTACTGTGCTCCTTGGAATAGTAAGGAGCACAGTGATCACAGGTGGAGCAGGCTTGACTCAGATCTTGAATCATAATGCCAGGTTCAGTCATAGCAGCTTATCTCTCAAAGGACCAGTGTGTAGGATTCAGTGATGAAGACTCAGGATGTCAGTGCTGCTTTCAAACTGTGTAGATTATTAAAATGACACCGATGACTAATGAAAACTGATCATTGCTATCTGTTATTCCTGCTAATAGATCCAACTGAGGTCATCTTTCTGTATCATCTACATGTGATGTCTGCAGGTCTTTGTGAAAGCTTGATGTTGAGCCGAAGTTCTCCAGTTTTTAAGAGTGAAGTGTACAACGTCACATTTTGCTTCTGCTTTCATGCTACTCAGATCCTCCAGTCAGTCTGAATATTTTATGAGGTTGTTTAATTTGGAGCATTCAGTCATTCCTGTTAAAAGATGCAGGTGAAACTCCGCCGCTCTGTATCTTTGCGCTGTCATCTTATAGCACTTCAGCGTTTGCACATGTTTGTGTGTTAGCGCCTCAGAACAGATGAACTTGCTCACACACTGTGTTAAATGCATATCTCACTGCTCAGCACGCTGCCAAAGTTCATCCTTCAAACAGCGCTGGCTTTTGTCACCCGACTGTTTCCCTGGGCGTTCGGGACAAAGAGCTGACACTCGGCAGCAGTCCTCCAGGCTCCTCTGTGTATGTGTATGTGTGTGTTACAGTGTCTGAGGTTTTGTGTGTCATTCTACATCTGCCCCCCCCCCCATCGATGTTTGAGCACAAAGAAGGAGGAAGCCAAGTTTTTAAGCTTTAGGCAGGGAGCCAGGAGGAACGGTTAAAAATCAAGGCGTGCACTTAAAGAATAATTTACCATCTAAATTCTGCAGTGCAGTAAATAGATCATGATGTACAGACACAAACCTCTGAGCCAAAATAAACAGGCTGACACACAGAAGCGTTTTACATTCTGTGTTTATGGATTAGGAGAAGATGTGCACGGACCCTTTGATGCCTGTGTGCATAAGCTGCTATCTGTTTTTGTTCAGATTGTGTGGCACCATAGTTGAGGTTGAAGTGGATAACAGAGGCGGTTACATAAGCTACAATGAAAGAGATGCGCAGGGATAACTTTGGAAAAGAGAAATCGATGCTCTGATATTGTTTTTTTTTTTTCACACCTAATGTAGTGAGAATCAGTAACATCCTGAACTTCCAGAAAAACATAGATGAACGCAGAGCAGCGGAGTCAAAGCCGGGTATTGTTAATTCACTCTCATACAGTATGCATCTACTGTAGCGTCTTTATGTTTGCTCTACTTGAACAGTACTGATGTGAGGCACCCAATTGTAATTCAGGATAATATTATGCTAGGCGCTTTAGCGTTGCTTATAGCATGGGTTGAAATGTACCAGCCTAATCATGACTGAATGGCCACATGGTGCTCAATCCAGATTCCCAAAGGATGAAACTAAATGATTTACTTGATGTTTTTGTTGCACCAGCAGAAGCCAAAGTTCTATCAAGCAAAACATCTCATTTTTTTATTACTAAGTCTATTATGCTACAGCCTTTTATGGTTCCCAAAGGGTATAAGTAAGGGATAATGTTCAGCAATATCATCTATATAGCAAATAACCCTGCAACACCTGCAGTTAACTTAGGTCTATGAGCACATGACATCATCCTTATACAACACATTCTCACTCCCAACTCGTCATATACTGACGCTTACTGACCAAACGTCAGTATGTGACGATGGTAAGGTATTCCATCAGCATCTTATTCCGACGCGGAGGGATCTCGCTTGCCAGCCTCAACTTGCTTATCCGCATGCTTTGAACTTGCTTCAAACTTGCTTGCCTCACTGGGGTTAGTAGCTAAGCTTAGGGTTGGGTTATTTACTGTAAACATATTTCATATGATATTTTATGATTACGTGCCGCAGTGATCACTTGCTCTGAGTGTCACATATCACCGCAGAGGGATTGCATTGAACTCAATCGAGAAATCCTCCGTCAGCAACAAACGAGGAACGACTATGACGAGTGATCCTACACTGTAAGTTCGTTTTATTGCTAATCATTTATTTCGTCTCCTACACAGACCCTCGTTCTGCCTCCAACTTTATCTTGGTGTTCTGTGATTCATAGCGAGCTCTTAGGTTTCCTTACCTCCACCATCGTAGCTCGGCCATACACTGGCAACCTGCAGCTGAGATTCTACTGACTGCAATGATTTGTAGACGGCGGTGGGCGGAGCCTCATGACAAAGCATGATTTTAAAACATCAACATGATTTTCGGTCTGCAAAAGATTTTTTTTTAAACGCGAATATTTTGGCTGTACTGTTGTTGTTATTGAGTTCAGTCTGTTATATGAACCTTACTCCAGAGTCTCTACATATATAGATTTTACAGCCAGTTTCTTTAGATTTCTTACATATTTTAAAACAAATTGGATGCAGTCCATAGCAACAGTGTCATACATAGCAACGGTCTGTTCCTTATAAAAATCTCTGTCCAAATCAAGTATTCATCACCACTGTATCAGTTTTTCTGCCTACATGTGGTTAACTATAGTGACTTTGATCTTGAACAGGTGTTGAATAGAGTGCCACACAGTCTTTCGTACCCCCATCACTTCACTGATCACCACCATCAGGTCAAAATGAACTCCTATTAGTTATCTATACTCTACTTCTCTTAATGAACAAGTGCAATGAGGTACAATAGTATATACATGTTCAACATTACATCTGTTCTCAGTAAATGTTAGTATTGCCACTACAAACACCTGCTGACAGCATTCACCACTGCACGTCCTCACACTATACACAGCTGAATCTGATCAAATGTCATCAAGCAGCCATTTCTGTAACATTGCAGCATAATTTTTGTTGTAAATTATAATTATTCTCTTCCTCTGCCTCTCATGGAGTTGGTATATTCAGTGTCTTGCATCAACGTGTAGCCACACTGGATTGATTCATGGCTTCTTAGCAGCACGGGTGTTGTGAATTTGACATGGTGTCATGCATTCACTTGTTCTCCCCGCTGGCTTCATTTTCATCAGGGTCTCAGGAGGCCTGTTCCCAAGCCACCATGCAGAGGGGAGAAACCTGAGATGCTCTCTCAGGGCGAACACAGAGGCATAAAAAAAAATCCCTCAAACCTGTAGGCAGTTTTGGAGTTTCCAGTCCTCATGACTTATTGTATGTGTTTGGCTGTGGGAGGAAATTGGAGCATCCTTACCAAACAGATGCAGAATGTGGAGGAGAGGGAGACACCACAGAAAGCTCCACAGAGCTCAGAGAGGAGAGTCCTACTTTCTGAAGGACTCCACCACAGCTGACTTTTCACATGCTAATCCAAGTTAATCCTCCTGATTAAATCCTTTTTTTTTAACATTCAGGAGACTCTGCAGTTCTATTAGGCAGTAGGAACATGGTATGCTTGTTCCAGGTGGATCAGAGATCAATCTTCAGAGACTCACAGACTGATACTGTGTGTGTGTGTGTGTGTGCGTGTGTGTGTTTTAGTGTGCGTGTTTTGTGCGCTTTTAGTGTATGTGTGTGTGTCCTCATCTGTCCGTTGTTGAGGAAGACTCCATCGGAGCAGCAGCAGACTTCGCAGATCCTGGCAGTTTCGCAGAGGTGCCGCTATGCAGGACCCTCACAGCCTCTGCTTCATAGCCCGCTGGGAGAACTGGACAGGAACCTGTGCAGCCTCCCATTGGAACCACTCTGGTCATTTTCTTGGAATGACCTCCCAGTGACCAGTCAGAACATTTCTACACAGGAGAATGGTTTACCCCGCGATGAGACAGCCGGAGAGGGCAGAGGAGGCGGGGCTCGTTCTCAGCTGGGCCTGTGACAGGTAACAGACAGACGCCGATGGGGTCCAGAAAGCGCCGTGGTACAGTGAGAGGTGTTTTCCTGCCCGGGAAATGGACGAAGAGTGTGACAGCCAGAACTTCAGCTTCACCAGCCGACCGCCACGTCTGCCACGGCGACAAGGACGCTTCCGCCGAGAAGGTAGAGCCGGCACCCGCAGAAGGTGAGGCGGGATCCGAGCCAGTAGCGGGGGCAAAGTATTTTGGCCATTCTGATCAAAGGCACCCAAA
>JAVQJX010193071.1:0-11647 GCA_036025115.1 Ambassis agassizii
CACACACACACACACACACACACACACACACACACACACACACACACACACACACACACACACACACACACACACACACACACACACACACACACACACACACACACACACACAGTGAGGCTCTCTGTGGGGGTGATTTTTGGGGGCCTCTGTGCTATGTCCCATCTTCCTCCTCCTCCTCAGAACAGTAGTCTCTTCCCTGTGAAAGCGAAAGAAAAAAGGAGATGTTTTTTCTTCTGGTATTTTACATTTTCATAAATAACCATCTTTGAACTGCATTCTCAAACTCCCCAAACACCTGTTACTCCAGCCAGAAACACTACTTGCAGCTACTGGAATACAAGATAATGGATGAGAAGGTTTACGTGCTGACAGGTTGGCAAATTTAGGTGTTTAGGTCCTTCCATCAAGATGAAGTAACTGACTGACCACACACTCTTTTTAAAACACAGAAGACAAGATCAACACCTTGTCTTTGCTAAACAGACAACAAAAACAAAGAGCTGAAAGGCAATGCACTACAAGCACGGACGATAACTCCCTGTGTAGTCATCACATGGCTTCACTTTCAAATACAGACATTTTGATCAATCCAACAGAGTGATACTCTTTCAGGTAAATGACCTGGATTCTTCTCCAAGCACCACGCACACGTGTGCACAAGTTGGAACATACTGAATGTGAATCCTGCCAGTGCTCATTTCACTGAGGTTGCAGTATAATTCAAGAAGCAGAGTAAGAGAAGTGTGCTCATCACTGCAGCGCTCACCTGTTCCTCCCCCTCACACGTTAGAAGCTTAGTGTTCAGCTTGGACGCACAATGACAGCGTGCATCAATGGATGTTGTTGCTGCACAGCCTGTCTCTTTAAATGTTAAGACCCAGCTGTATCTTTAAATGCTCCGAGAACCCCCACTCTGCCCCTCATGACTCCACCATCACACCCCTTCCCAACAAAGACACACACAGAATCACCCCCACTCACCTTCTCAATCTTCTCATCCAGCATCCTGAAAAATTCTTGCTGGCTCTCCGACGTGTGAATACTGAGAAAGACGGAGACATAGAGAGAGAGAAAGAGAAGTGGAAAAAGAGAAGAGAGGGGGGGGGAGAGGAAGTTGGAGATGTGGAGGAGAAGGGAGGCAACAAATACATCATGAGAATTTTCCATTACACCCCCCACACAGCACAAACATGCACACTCGCACGCATACAGTATGCTCGTTCACACACGCAATCCTCCCTGCAGTGTGAGAAATCGTTAGGCCGGGAGGCTGTGGAGAGGATTTTAAATAATTATTGTGTAAAGTATTAACCTCTCATCCAAATGCTAAATACTCTGCAACCACCAGCAACCATTAAGTATACATTCACAAATAATCATCAACATGCACACAGTGATGCTGGCCAAGAGGCAACCTAACAAAAGCCAGACACAAAATATAACATTTCATAATATCAACATACTGAAGCCACATCTTAATGGACGTTAACAATTTATTAAAAGGGTCAGTTCAGCCAAATACAGGCTTCACAAAGAATAATGCAAAACAATGTCAGTGTCTAGGAGGGTTGTTAGCAGCAGTTCAGGACCTGAAGTACGTCCACCAACTTGAAAATTCTCAAAATTTACATCTATATTAGTTGAATAGTTTAAATAGACCACTCTAGAAATGCCGTTGACTTCGACCAAGAGAGCCTTCGCACTTTTAGTGCATTTGCTAGACTAGGATGAGACCTAAAATGACACAGGCCTCCATTGTGCTGGACATTCCATCATATTTTCATCATTTGGATGAAGCAACCCGTTTTTTTGTGCATTCAAACGCTGGTGCTGACTACTTACTTAGACTTGTTTACTGCAGCCACCTCCTTCTGCGGTTTGCCCCTGTGCTGTGCATTACTCTTCTCCTGAAAAACACGCGCCATTACTTTTCATTACCAGCTGATAAAACAGGTTAAAAACAAACAACTCATATCAGCAAGCAGCCACACCACTGAAAGCAAACGTCACATCAAACCTACATTATCAAATTACAACCTCACCCAGCAGAAACAGCAGGACAGCCATAGGACATAATGTACAGTGTGTAAGACCCATAAAACTGTTTATCAACTCTGAGGATGTTACCTTCCACATTTTTTTTTTTTTACTTCCTGCAGTAAAATGTTCACCGATTCTGATCAATGCCAAAAAAATGTGACACGGTGACAAACAAATACTGGTCTGACCACATGTACGTCGTCGTAGCTGTCCTGGTAGTTGGAAGCTGTGTAAAAATGTGGTCTGGGTCTTGCAACATTGGACTAAAAATACCACACTGGTGCAGCCAAACAACGGGAGCCATCTTAGTGATTTCTGCAGCATGCCAGAGGAGTGTTATTAAAGTCAAGCAGAGCGTTTGCTGAATATAAGAGATATGAAGGAAACACCTCATGTGTTGATGACATTTGAATAATGCTCATGCATGAGGCCTTCACCTTCTCTGACATGTATCAGAGAAGAAGCGGTTCTCTGGTGGGTGTTGCCGGCTGCTTAGTCGAAGCCGTTTGTCTGAGCTACACTAATATGATTTTGTTTCTTTTAATCAGGATTTATTGGTCACTGTTTCACCATTTGCCTGGATGCAAACAGGGAGTGTGACACTTCTCTGCCTTTTAGTGAGCTGATGAGGATGTAAGTCACAATAACGTGCACCAGCTTATTCATTATTTACATTGTTGTATAAGAGACAACGGACAGTTGGAAAGTTTAGAAGCAAACTTCGGCGGAGACGACAAACTTCTTTACATTGTTTAAGACCTTTTGGCAGAAGGGAGTCGAACCAGCCGCGCGATCAGCCCACACATTCCACACACGCCAGCATGTTGTCTCTACCTGAGTGTGAGGCATTTCTTTGTGTATTTGTGTGCGTTTATGCGCCTGTGCGAGACACAATGAGTGTGTATGGGGTGAGTGATGGAGCTGCCTATGGACACAAACACAAGCCGGTTCGCTTGAGCTGATGAACTGTCGGGAAAAGGTCTGAGTCTGTGTGCAGATGACGGGCTGTCAGTGTACGGGGTTGGAGTGTGCGTGTGTCTCACCAGGTTCTCCTGGTTGCGTGCATTCACTCGGTTTTCATCCCCTCTCATGTACTTCACCTCCTCCACCCCCTTCATCTTGTATTCATCTGAAAAAGAGAAAGAGAGAGGCTATTAGAGGAGGGAGAGAGAGGCAGGTCCGTGTTGATCGACTCCCAGAGAAGAAACACTGACCAAATTCTTTTTATTTATCATATTATCTGAAAGGCTAAATCTTTCGCTGCATTGTATCGACAAGGCCAGTGACTGTGCCATAGATTTGGTTTATAATTTGCCTGAGGTAATCCAATAACTAAGACCTGATGCAACGTTTTAGTAAGTGGACATGACAGCTGAGGTAGGAAGACACGAATCATCTCCTTTCCATTTTAGCTACAGCAACAAGAGGCGGTAATGAGAGGGAATACATGTGTAGTGTGTATGTGAAATATGAGAGGAGACAGAACAGACAAGAGAAGGAAGGAAGAAAAAAAAAAGGAACTGAAAAGAAGGCACAACTTGGAGGGGATTAAAGATCAGCTGAAGACCTTCGAGGCTACATGGAGGGCTTAGACAGTTAAGACAGTTACGACAGGCTCACTCACAGCGAGAACGGGAACACTTCCGCAAGACTGTATGGCACAACCACCACACCCAGCGCAGGCCAACCTCACTCTCTGCTACAGCTAGAAATTAGGGCAATAAACCTGACATTATGCAGGTCTTACTGATCCAATGTTTCTTATATTATAGTACTGTTTGAATTACATATAATTAACTAAGAAAAGCTCAGACATATCCACATATATATCCACACAGATGTGTATGAACTGGCTCGACCTTTTTGGCTTCTATGAATCAGGCACATCTTGCTGTTGTTCAATCAGATCACCTTCTGTGGGCACTTTGCCACTCTCTGACAGAAGTACATTTAGGAGTAACATCCACATAAACACCAGGACCTAAAGCTTCCCAGAGAATGTTGCAACATTGTGTACACAATGATGAGTGTTCACTAATCCCTTTAGCCATTTTGATGCTGTGGTGTATCAAATGGATCTGATGCAGTCTTTTTTTTTTCTCTTTTTTTTGCACAATAAATCTCAAACAGCACTTTTCATGAGGACAAACTCCACCTAACCTTGAGCAAAACAATACACAAGTGCACAGGCATTTGTGCTGACTGCATGATTGTTGGACATATAACTCATAAAGCGGTGCTGATAAACACACACATTTACACATGCAGAACAGTCATCTGTTATCTTTTGCACCCTTTGCCCTTGTCCTACCAGGAGTGCCTCTCTCTGTTTGTCTGTGTCCCTTGTACCCAGCCCTTGCTGTGCAGTCCATATCTTGGATCACCTATGTGTGTGCATGTGTGTTAACCGGTTAAGGAGAAGAGAGCAAAGATGGATTAAAAAATATGAAGCTTTTCATTTTGGATCTATGAGCTTTAGGACTGTATTTTGTGCATGCCAACTTTATTATAAGTGCGATTCTGTTGTCTTCCTAGAAGATCAGACAGCTTAAAAAGCAACAAGTCTTCACATTGTCCTTCAAAATGTCAACATAATCTTCAACATAATGCCTCTGTTCACCCAAAAGGTTCACTGTGGCTGAAGCAACCAAAGAGCCCCACTGCATGATGGTCCTACCACCTTGTTAACTGTAGGAATGAGGTTTGTGAGGCTGAAGGTCACTCAGTTTCTCTAACAACAACAACAACATCCATGTGCTCAAACAACCTTGTTTTGATGCGGTTTTCTTTGGCCTCAAAGTCCACTACAAAGATGATGGTTTAACTACAAGTGTCAACACAATCTTGGATGTCTTTGCAATAAAGCCACATACAGTAGTGACAAGCTTTGATACGGCATCTCCTTAAGCTTCCACTACCTTCTGTCTCAAGCCAAAACTTATTTCATTGCTTTTTTTCACAGGTTGAAATTGTGATTTTCAAAGAATGTAAGAGTGGCGTCTCTCTATTGAGCTTTCAGGTGCCACTATTGCTGGTGATTGGAGAACTTTCAGTAGAGTTGAATACTGACTGATTGAGCCATTCAAGTAATATGGGGTCCAGGTGCAAGCTAAAGATCTGCTGCATTTCATACATTCTTTACATTTAGACATTTTTAGTTTCACATACAGTTTATCAGTTAGAGCAAAATACTGTATATGGAAAAAAATTCCTTATGTCTTGACCTGTGGTTCTGCAAGTTACATATGCATTTATAGAGAATCAAACATGGTCTGCAAATGTTAGATAAACTGCTTATTTAAATTAAAAATAATTTTGAGAGGGACAGAAGGAGGAGAGCTGGCACAGATTAAGAGAAAAGAGGTGAGAGAAACAAATGACGATTACTTTTCTTCTGTTGCAGGAATGTAAACGAGTCAGAGCAAAGCAGCTCCTGTCTGAACATGCCGACACACACACACAAACCGTTCTAAAACACAACACAGGCTCACCCAGCTTAGTTGAGCTCTGTAAACATGCAGCATATACAGTGCTACAGGAGGAAACAGAATTAAGAGCCATTTCCTCCACTCTCCTGTATAATACAGGGGCAGTCCACATCAATTTCAAGCTTTATAATCTGTAGCTTAAGGCAGGTACTGATGAATACAAGTGGTAAAATTAGCTGCTTTTACTTCAGGCTACATAAATAAATCTGATCAGTCATATTCAAGCAGGAATTGAGGAAAATGTCATTTGATAATTTGGGAGCTGCAGCCTGACAGGTTGAACTGACTGAATGTTCTGCTCCTGTCACAGGATAGTCACCAAGCTTAATGTGATGGATATAGATAGATCAAAGTGACCCAGCTTACACCAATCAACACTCATCACATCACAGAGTTTGCTTCATTTCAGATAGGAGCAAAAACTGGTCATGCTTTGTGAGGAGCATGTATGTGTGTGTAGCAATCATTGTCACATAAAATGACAAGGGTGTTTCGTCACGCCGATGATGGGCTTGCTTTGGGTGAGAGGGAGGAAAACCCGTCAGAGAGAGGAAAGATGAAAGGGAAGAACTATTTTGAGAAACCACGATTTTGTGATGCGGACATCTTTCTCATCTCTGATTAGAGACCGAGGCTCTGTGCTGACCTTAAGGTACCGACAGTCACCGCGCGTGCACGAACTGTGTTCTTATTTTAGATAAAGCTGTGTCTTTGAATCAGCACGTCTGTCACTTCATGCAAGTACGTATGGGTGTGTGGGTCATTTAAATAACCTTATTTGGGCATGAGTATGAGCTTTATATGCAAGTGTGTGCCTGCCCTCACAACTCGAGCTGGCCTGCCTGTCCTGTGGCTATGTCACTCTGTCCTTCCTGCTGTGTGTGCTCTCCCTCTCGGCCCGTCTGGCTCCAGGCTATCAGCAAGCTGGCCATGACATTTACACCTGAATACAAAGTCTCATCTCACATACCCATGATAGCATATATGTACAACATATACTGTATATATATATAGTAGATTGTATAAAGATGTAGTGCCATAGCGTCAGAAAATGAAGCTCCAGAGTCTACTGAAATAGTCAGCTGATGTGGACATTTTCTGGTGCTGCTCAGTGAATACTAAACCATCTTTCACCATCCGGATGTGTTCATATTCATATCCTGATGGTTCTTTCCAAGGCCACATAAAATAAAATGATACATTTTGTATTCATATCAAACAACCATTGGCAATGCAGCAGCAGTCATCTCATTAGCTTAGGGTTGCAGAAATCTGTTACTGTGCTAATGAAGCGCCGCTAAACTCTGTGATAAACACATTGCTTTAAAGAGCTACTTGAGTATGAAATTCATGCTTAATATTTCTTGGGAATTGAGGGGTTTTCTTTTCAAAACCTGATGGCAGATAGAGGTGACAGTAAGCCTGAGCAGCTGTGATTTGGTTGGCCTAGCTTAACCTTGCATATCATGACTTTTACAAGTGAATTATTGTATTTGTCCATGTTGCACTAACAGCCTGTCAGATGTCTACATTGTTTCTGAATATGGAGCTGCTGTGATTAAAAAAAAATATGACAGGATTCATGTAAAATAATTCATCATCATCAGAGTGACTCCACATAACCACCACAATGTCCGCAGCCATCTGTGTCTCCACGGAGACAAAACCCAGCCTGAGTATTCTTTAAAATTCAAATATCAAATATAATTAGTAATAAACCTGATCAAGTACTCATACAATATGTATGTCAAAAGCCAGAAGGTTTTCAGGTCTGTCATGTTTTGTTTTTTTAAATGAAAACTAGCACCTGCTCTTTGATGGTGACACAGTTACAAATACAGCCGTCTATATTAGCATATAATTATATCATGGAACTAATGCATTCCCTTACTCACAATAAAAGGTGACGCAAAGGATTTGCTGGTGATTTGAGGACATGCTCTTTAAGTGAACACAAGCGCACCAAAACATTTCAGAGAACTCTGAGGGTTTGGGTTTAGTTCCTCCATGGAAAGAAGGAAGAGTTCCTATAAAGCCCATGCACAGAAATAGATATACATGATATGCTGGGTTTACAGTTACAAGCCCCATGTCTAGTCAGCAGTCTGTGCATGCTTTGTGTTGGTTTGTTTAATTTTTGTATTTACAGTTCGTTACAGTCGTTCCGCCATTGATGCCATATAAGAAAAGTGTTTATTTCAGGCTGAACTCACTGAGCATGAATCCTCTTTTTCAGCCATGCCCTGCTCCTCGGTCACACCTGGAAGCTGCCCTGTACACCCACAGTTAACCTCACTGGAACAGCTGAGCCACCTTGTTAAAGGGCACTTCAGCATCTGATAGTAAGGGCTGTGCTGCTTTCACATTGTGGTGCCACATTAATCCTGCCAGTACAGGGATTGAACCGGTGACCTTCAGGTCACCAGTGTGCTCCTATGTTTCTGTGTACTGCCTACAGACGAACTGTTTCCAACCACCACACAAAGGACAAAGAACTGTATTTGTTGTGAGTCTGGGTTGTTATTTTTATTTTGTGTCCCTCAAAGAAAAAGAGTTCTCAGAAATGTGACAGCAGAAAGTTCATTCAATGATGCAGACACTCTCTAGAACAGCTGTGTATGTGATAATATTTCCAAAAGGCTGAGTGCCCATTCAGCAGTCCGATAAGGAGGGCTCAGTATGACTGAAGTGCATTTCTTTGAAGCAACAACAAAACAATCAGCAATAAGGAAATAAAACAAGCAAACAATGTAGCATGTCCTTTGTAAGCTTCTTTTCACACAGATCGTGTTATTATCCCCCTCCTCAATATGTATGTTTTTGCTCACATTGTACCAACAAAGGCTCATAATAACATCAGTGTTTAGTGTATTGTCCTTTTCTACAGATTTGGTTCTTAAAGCACAAGCATGCTTTTTAGACAGAATAAAGGAGCAACAATACTGTCTTGAACAGCCTCATCCCCTTCTGTGAACATGGCTGCAGAAGGACAGTAACACTGTATTTAGTCAGACAGACAGACCCTGCACACACACGCCACTTTCTTTGAATAAATGTTGGCATGCAACACATACTGTATGCTATCACACAACTACAACAGGCTATCTCCACTTCAATCTCCTCCAACTGTGATTATTACAGACATCAATAGCGTGATGATGTTGTGGAGAGAGTTGCTATTTTCCCTTTTTGTCCCCCTAGTGTTTGTGTAACGGAGCTCAGCCTTTTCCGGTTATTGTGTGAGAGCAAGTGAGAGCGGGATGGGAGGGTGGGAAGTTAGGGTTAGTGGTTGGAGTCTGACATTTGTACGCACACACGGACAGATTGACTGGCGGACAATCTGTTGGAGGCTGATCTGTTTGAGCACAAAGAAAAGGCTCAGTGTGAGTATCAGCGGCTATCTACATACAGTAATATGTGAATGCAAACATGAGGACACACAATCTAAATTCATAGGAGAAGGTGAGACTGACTGGATCCTTTCCACCTCGGTCAGGAGAAGTATACCGGATACAGACAGCCAGTCAGGCTAGGGTTGTGTGTTAAGGTGGAAAGAATGGCTACACAATATGTGACAATGATACTGTGCAAGAAGGTGAAACAACAATAGGAAGAAGGGAAGATGGAGAAGGAAGGAGATGTTACTGGGTGGTTTAGTCTGTGATAAATCTAATTCACACTATCCTGGTCACAACTGCAGTCACTCCAGATTCCCCTTTAACTAACTGACAGTGAAACCAAGGGAATGGATGGGAGTAAGTGGGAGGAAGGAGGAGGGGATGTGAAAGGACACAAGGTTCTGACCTAATGTTGAGCTAGAGAGGAGAGGAAAAGAGCTGGAAGAGAAGAAACACTGGGAGATGAAGGCAGGAAGAGAGGGAGGGGGGTTGTAGAGACCCAAAATAGAGTGACAGAGAAGGAGGAAGAGAGGAGTGAGGCCTTCAGCAGGGGAAGGGAAGAGGCAAGCTAAAAGAACAGAGAAGTTGAGAGAAAGAGAAAAGGGAGACAGAAGAAGAAAAACAAAGGAAAATGCTACCCATCTACTGTCTCTGCCTCTCTCCTCCTGCATCACTCTGTTGCTCTTTAAAAGATGAAGAAGGAAACAAGACGTGAGCCAAAGAGATCAGAGAGGAGGGGTGGAGTAGAAGGAAGAGAGGAACGTGTCGGAGAAAGAATAGAGGGGATGGGAAAAGAGCAGAAAGTCAAAGAGGGGTGGAAAAAGGGTGAGAGGCTAAAGAGGAGGGGGACTGGTCAGAGGAGAGCGGGATGAGGGGCAGGGAGAGACGAGACCTCCTGTGGATCGTCATCTGCCACATCCCTCCGCCCACGTGCAGCTATACCAGAGTGTTGCTCCTAATTCTTAATCGCCGTTAATCCCTCAACCACCCATCATCTCTCTCTTTCTCTGGCTTTCACTTTCATTCCTGTCGCTGATTAAACAACAGCTTGGTACATACAATTAAAGCAAGGGCTGCAACTAATGATTATATTCATTACTCATTAATCTTTTTGTTATTTTTCATTTAATCAAGGATGATTTGAAGAAGCCATTGTCACAATTACGGGGGATCAAAAGTCTCACTCATCTCTTGAACATCACAGTTTCCACAGAGATATGCTGAAAAGCTACGTGTACAAAAAGAGAAAGCATTCATCCGTTTTATGAATGACTTTAAGAATAAAATCAAATATCTAAATGTCTGTATTGTTGTTTGTAACTTTTTCGCAAACGGGCAGCAATATTACACTTTTCATTGCATACTGTAAAATAATGGAGTTTAAAAGTATGGGGTGTCCAGTTTATAGAGGGAGACAGCAGAACAGACACAGAAGCCAAGGCTACCAGCCAGGAAGGAAACAACTGTTAGAAAACAAAGCCCGTCATCTTGAAGTGCCGTGCAACAATGTATGAGCACTCACACAAGAAAATGATCAGTGAAAATTAAAACGGAGAAAAAGCCTCTTCGTGTCCATAAACACAAATAACACATTTCCTACACTGCATATATTTGTTTTTGTCATTGTAAAATTAGGGTGTCTTCAATATGTATTTTAGTGTAGATCCTTGACCTGTCAAACTCAACACCGAGTTTCTTCGGATTAAATATCAGGTTGTATTCAAATTAAAAACAGCAGAAGAAAAATGAACAGCAAACAAAGTAACAAAGACAGGAGGGGAGAGCGAGTCACGGAGTGCAAATGATGAGAAAATCAAACATTATGTGTTAAATAAAATTAGACGGTGTTCTTTTCCGTTTATCGTCTCCCTTTTATTATCTCCACTGCTTTATTATCTTTGCCTTCACCTTTATATTTCCTTTCTTTCTCCCTATCAAATAAGACTAAAATATTAAGATCATTAAGGACACATAATAACACTAACTGGTTACTTCCTCTCCCTTACAAGAACTGTCAACGCGTTGACTGCAGTAAAACTGGTGGTGTTGACAGTTATTGTCTAAAATGGAGAACTTAACACTCTGCCAGAGGACTACCAAGCTATAATGAAGAGAATATACGGTGAGGGCGGACAGGGCAATCAGTCAACGTGGGGCAATTAATGGAGTGAAATGGTGCCTGTGAAGATTTTATTGACAACCATGTGTGGACTGACCAGTGAAGAGGTCTCCGTTGCTGTAGGCCTTACTGCGTCCCTCCTCATCGTTGGGCACGGCCGACACCTGCTTGGCCGAGGTGCAGCCCATGGCCTCACACTCTGACAGCTCTCCTCATTGCACTCTCACCTGGGCAAGAGGAAGAGAGAGAAGACTTTATTATGGCAAAATACAATGTATAATCTCTTTAACACCTTAAAAGCTAAAGTGTCTTCACATGCAATAGTGTGTGAAATTTCCTCTTCCTTCAAAGACAACACTAACACCTACAGAAACCAACACTTTCCAGCGCAGTGTTTAATGTCGTTTGTATAAAAATAAAATATAAAAAAAAACATATATGTGTAGCATTATGTAGCTTTGATGCAGTAAACTAAGCCACAGTATTTTCTTCCACTTGGCTGAAGTGTTCATTCGCACCTGGTGCTCAGAGCCACAAAGTGATGCATTTTTAGACCATGTTACAGATTATTATTTCAATCTTGTAAGAGACTCTTTCAG
>JAVQJX010193104.1:0-10596 GCA_036025115.1 Ambassis agassizii
AATAAATAACAAAAACTGACATTTCTCATTTTTACAGTGTGTTTGAGCTCAACAAACTTCTTGGCAGCAAACAGAGTGTTCCTGCTCTACTTTAATGTTATCAGTCTGTCATTAATGGAGGACTTCTGTCAGCAGATTGCAGCTAACTAGTCAGCGAACTAACGAGCAAGTGGGCTCATCATGACCGAGGGACACAGAGCGACAGCCTGTCTGTCTGTCCGCAGCATCCAGCTGTCTGTGCGGTTTGCAGACATGGAGCAAAACTTTTTTTATAGATCTTATATTAGCTGTGAGAGCTCTCACTGCTTCGATCATTCATGCTGCTACACACACACACACACACACTTGTCCGGTCCATTTGGGAGACTCAGAGCTGAACTGTCCCTCCCGGCGTGCTGCAGCTGCAGGGGGCGTCCATTTACCAATTCCTCACTGATACAGTGATATGATAGATGACAGGAAACTGCTCAGCGTCGCAGATTTATTTGTTTATTTATTTATTTTAAGCGCTTGTGCTGCCCCCAAGTAAATGCCGCCCCGGGAGGCTGCCCGGTTCGCCCGGGCCTAAAACCGCTACTGCAGTAGTGCCCGCCCCCATGACCACGTAGAGGTGTGGCTTTAGAAAGACTGTGACTGTTTGTGTTTGTGGTGAGGATGAGCTGAACCGGGCATCTTGCAAATCAAGATGGCACCAACCTGTTACTCAAACTGGTCATACACCCTTAAAATTTGGCATTTTAACATGGAGGTCTGTGGACTGATTCATTTTTGGAGCCACCTGCTGTTTGCCATTAGATTTGGCATCTACAGCTCACCAAATAGTGACTGAACATAAAGTTGGTCTCCTTGGTCCTGAGTCACTTGGTCTTCACTAGCTGTGTGTCAGGATGGATGGTGGTGGCTTCACTTGCCCTTTACCGTTGCTCTTTAAACTGCATTCAGTCTCTGTTTGTGTGAGCGTCCAAGGTTACCTCATTGTTTGGGTTGCCATAGTTACAGCTTCTGCCCCTTCCAGGTCGAGCATCTCCTATTGAACTCCTGTAGAGCAGCTTTGTTTGTTTTTCAGGATTCATGAGATGTTCTGAAAAGTTTTTTGCTTTTAAACCAAAATGATGTGCTAAAAGATGTTAAAACAATTTTATGCTTCCTTTATCTTAATCAGACAAAAGTTTCCAGAAGCAGGCATCTGCAAACGCTGGAAAAGAAGTCGCTTAGCAAACATTTCAGTAAAAACACAGAGCAGACCGTCAGCCTAACAGAGTGATCACATAATGGAGAGAAGCACGCTGTCCTCTTTAATTACAAAGCTGCAGGTTGGAATGAAACGCAGGCAGCAGGTCAGTCAGTGTGATGGAGTGAAGTGAACCTGTGTTTGGTGTGCCGCCCCGGCTTGACACCAACATGGCCCGTGTTCAGCTGCGCCGCGGTGTTTGTGGCCTCTCAGCCCTGGATCTCACCAAAGTAAAATTTAGAGCATGACAGACCTGGATGCGTGATAAACTGTGTGTGTGTGTGTGTGTGCTTCACTGACGTCATCAGAGCGAATAAACACAATTACTCTGAGCCATTTGCAGCTTCCTGTGAGCAGAGCTTCAAAAAACAGCAAAATATGAACAGTGGCTTCATATAATTTTGCTTCATTAATTAGCTGCAGCACTGACGAACACAGAACTAGTGACTAATGTTTTAACCCTCAGAACCCCCAGCTGTTTTTAAATGATTTAACTCCTGTTTGTTGTCATTGTTCTCTGCAGTATAAAGTCCTGCTGCTGGCTGCAAGCAGAGAGAACACACAAACATGTGACTGTGCACACAAATTTATCACATAAAAACACAGGCTGAATTAGTCACTTCACAAACCTTTAAAAATGGAATGAGTGTAGTACATAATATAGATTTTAAAATGTTTAAATATTTATACCATTTTTAATTTTTAATAAAAACCTGACAAACCAGACAAGCAGTGCAGATTATTTTAGTGTAAATCAATGTGTAGTTTTGTTTAAACAGAAACATGTATAAATGGTTTGAATGATATTTTGTGAATATTGTCACATTAACAGGTGACAGTTCTGTACAAAAACATGAAGTTCATATTATTACATGTGTGCTGTAGTTTGTTGACTCCTCCTAGTGGTGCTGATGTTTTGTTTTTTTTAATATTTCTTATTTTTGGAAATGTTGTTTCGGGGCAGCTATTTTTTCTGTCATGTGACTGATGGTCACTTGTGAGTCCATCATGGCTCCTTGGTTGCTCTGAGGAGTGCATAATTTTTTATTTTCTAAAGATAATAGGTAGAGGTAGAGATTTGGAGACAGTAGATCACTTCAAGGTGCATTCAAGGACTGTTGGACAAATACCACCTGGCATCCTTAAGCAGAAAAAGAGGAAATGTGTGTCTTTGTTGTTTGTTTTGCATTTCTAAGAATTTCTCTCTCATGCTCTTCATGTCATCTTAAAGACTTTCTGTAGTACTTAAACAAATAATTGGCCTCAGAACAGAAGCCAGCGCTGATGTTTCCAGAGTACATTAGTTACCATGGAGTCAGAAGAAAGTATTTCTATGTAAATGTCAAGGTCACAGTTATTCTTTTTTTAACACCACATTCCTGGAAGTATACTTTTTATGTTTCTGAAGCAGGTTGAGAAAAAAATTACAACCTTCATCAGAACTAAAGAAATGAACCTGAGGAAGTCACCTTGTCGGCCAATCACACGGAGCCTTTTACCTCTTTCAGGACTGATGTGAAGAAAATGAATCTTTTCATTTCTCAATTCATCACAGACTCTTTTTGCATTTTTAGTAATTGATTTGTATGCCAAGTGATTTCCTTCTGTTGGTCTTCAGCAGTTTAAAGCCATTATTACAATATTACATAATGTAGGCCTGTGGGAGGGAAGCACAGCACAAATCTACCTCTGTCATCCCTTAATCTGTTCTTTAACTTCAATCCCAGGATGAGATATTTACACTTCCTGCTAAATAGTATTGAGACGTATAGTGCGTTAGGTTACAAAATTGTCTCATCATTGCAGCATTTAAGCCTCCACTTCAGTCGTGTAAAGTCAGAAGCGCTGGGAGCAATCAGCATAAACATTTCCGTTCTGTTGTGCAAGTCAGCAAACAGAGAAAATCACCTGCGTGGACCGGAGCGTTCAGCATAACATCAAACAGACGAGACGCTGATGAAACTCAGTGCAGATTACCTGAGACAGCTGATTACTGCATCGCCCACCGCCATGATTTACAGCATCTCGGCCCATGCATTCATCAGTGTAATGAGTAAAATGTTGTGACACCGTGCACATCTTATCCGGCTGCTCATATATATATAAAAAAAACACCATCAGTGCTCTGTCTCAGGCCTCTGTGAAACCAATCAGTGTGTTCTGGTTGTGAAAACATGAAAATAGATCATTAGTGATTCATGCATTCACAGCTCATTGTCACATTTCTAATGGAGAGGAGCTGGTGGAGGTGGGTTGCCCCCCTGCTGAGGTGTACTGAACATGTTTAACCACTAGAGGGACCAGGGGAAGATCCAGTGATACAGTGGAAACAGGTGAGCGGGAGGAGCAGCCTGGGGCAGATGGAGGTTTGGGTTTCCCTCATGGGCTGCTCATACAGTGTGTATGCATGGATGCATGGATGGATGGCTCCACATGACTTTGCTAATTAATGTGTAAATAATGTCTGGCTGCAGTTATCTTTATTTACAGGTTTTATTGTGCGCTGGTTAATAGCCAATAATTGCATTTCTCTGTCTTGCTAGGTTAGCTTAGCTGCACTGATGGAACAGTTCGCAATCACAAACTGTAAATAACTCGGATGGAGACAAAAACAGCTTTTCTACCAGGCTGTTAGGTTGGACAGTTTAACATGGAGGTCTATGGGGATTGACTCACTTTTGCAGCCAGCCCTCTAGTGGCTACTCGATGAGATGTCTCAGCTTGTGTAGATCTTGCTTTGACAGAGTTGAACTTTTTTTCTCTCTCTCTTTAAAGAACACACAAACTTTCAAACAAATTAAAGACAGAGACTCAAAGACACAGAGTTTGTTCTCTTTGTCTGTTCACAAGTGTAGTTTTGGGCTCTTCAAACGAAACTCTTTTGTATGTTTCACAGTTTAGATCAAAGACAAGATGATCAAGCATTTTTTTTCTGCAGTGAGGGGCCTTAAACTTTGGAACAACTCGCCTGGAGGGAAATACCAAAAGCAAAGTCTAACTTTTTTTAGAGGCACAACATAAAAGTCATGTTGGATTGTAATGAAAACTTCATTGCTGGTGTTCATGAGAAATGTGACAGACCACATATCTACTCACTATGCTTTTGAGTGTTTGAGTACACTTTAAAAACTCTTCCAGCATACCTAACATAGTGTCCTTGAAGGTTGTGGGGTTATTTTGACAGAGTGGTGTTGATTTAGTAAAAGACACATAATTTCCTTTAAAATCGTAGAGGAAAAAAATGAAGGAGAAAACCTTTATACAGGCTGCAAAGATGCAGGTTCATCCACCCACAGTCACTTCAGCAGACAGCCATTTAGCTACAGTATAATAGGCTTCTGAGTGCATGCATATATAAAGACAGAGAACTTTCTGCCTTTGTGCTGCAGCACAAATCATTTCTCAAAAAAGGATGCAAAGACATGTATACTGTACAGTCACAGTGTCTGATGGAGAGTTTGGGTGTCATTAAAAGTCTGATTAAGCCAGATAACAACAGGATACGCTCTCTCTCTCGGTCATCTTTGTTCACTGAAATAGGAAGTACCGGAGACTTTCACAACGCCAATCAATGAGAAACTCGCCCCAGAAGTATAAACCAGGCTGAAGTAGTTCAGATAGACCATGATGACGCCCCCACAAACATGTAACGTACAGGTCTTACACTGTTGATTTCATAACTTTACATGGTGTCCATTTACTTTTGGTCATATTGCATATAGCAGCACCTGTAGCACTTATATGATGACCAGATAGTTGAGGCTGATGTCCATTCAACTGATTCTAATCTGTTCCTCATTAGCAGGTTGCAAAATCAAATCATATCAATCTGATATTAAAGTATTAGAGGAAACCTGCCTCATTATCATCAACATCAACATATTTCTGTGTGTCTCTTTTCATCGTGAGCTGAGCGTAGCAGGCGACTGTAAATATGGCAGCGGGACTGACGCAGAGTCCGGCCTCTGCTGCTCTCAGACAGCGGGCCATGCCTGTTTGCATGTTAATTGGTCAAACCCTGCCAGGCTGAGGGTTCAGGAAACAGTGCTGACCGGCTCGGCCACGCTGCGACACCACAGCACCTGCCTGATTCTGATGTACTGAGGGCACAGAGCTGTGTTGAGAACGGATAATGTTGTATAATTTAACGATATATGGACATGAATTTGAAGTACTGTTGAGAGTGTTTTTAAGGAAAATGTGAGTCCAGTGTTTGCACTGACTGAAATGTGAATTAATGAGGAGAAAGAGAGATTCAGTTCCAGCTGGATGTGGACACTACAAATATGAGCTGTATGTCATGTGTTGGTTAACTATATAATGCCGTTTTTGATGGTGAAAATTTCTGCATTTAACCAAGATGCCTGCACCATTTATACTATACTATATTATTCTATGGCCAAAAGTAAATGGACATCATGTTCAGCTTTTTTTTTTAGAAGTAGAAATGTCAGGCATACATACACTAAAGCTGCTTGCAGTTAGCCTGCAGCTAATTATTAGCTGGAGCTAACATGGAGCATGGATGTAAACCAGTGGCTGTGTGGCTTTGTTTCTGTTGGATTAGTGTCTGGTAAATTGTTTGGTTAGCTTCTATGTTTTGTCTTTTTTAGATTATTTGATGTTGGGCTGTGTTGGTGAAGTTGTTGTTGTTGTATTGACATTGTTGTTTCCAAAATATTCTGGCTACTTTTCTATCAGCACGTAAACAAATACAAAGTGTCAATGACAATTCCACCTCCCAAACATAGGGAGAGCCAGAGAGCATTTTCTCCAGCTGATGTCTGACTACGAAACAGGAAGTGGTTTAAATTCCAAATATCATTTTTATGGAGGATCCAAAAGATTTAGATGACAGTCATGAAATCATAAAGCATGAGAATCTGACTCCTTAGTGAGCTGCACTGCCACCACATGGCCACCAGAAGTACTGCTGGTCAAGAGTCCGACCGCCACAGCGTCTACGTGTCTGTGATAAAACCCCTCTGATTCCACGATACTCTGTCTGAACCACACGCCGTACGTTCCTCCCCATCATGTGCAGTAATGCGGCGGTGCTTTTCCTGACAATTACGTTGTGACTTAAAAGCCTTTTAATTTGTTGTATATTAATATTAATTAATGCTTGCAGCCAAGAGCCTGTTACTAAGCAACAGTTGTTCTGTTTGCAGACCAACAGTGCTGTGAGGGCAGATGTTCAGGGAAAGAAAGAAAATTAAAACAAAAAAAATAACAAAAGGAAATTCTCAGAAAAAACAGGAAGCAGCGCCGCTGTTTGAACAGACTTCTTAGAAAATGAGATCATCACAGCAGGGCAGGGATCATGCGCAGGTCAGACACACCTGCCAACTGTCTTAATCTGAGGGATTTGGTGTTTTTAATGTCTGTGATTCATGACGGGGCAGAGACCTCTGACCGCTGTGCTACAGAGCACTTCATTTAGTTATGTATTTTTTAATAATGTTGTTTCACTTTGGTCGGTTTAAGAATCTAAATCGGTTTATTGTTTGATCTCTGTAATGTCTTGTTACCAAAGGTCTGACGGGATTATGTTTGTTCTGGGAACATCCTGGAAATCAGTGACTGTTGGTCAGAAGTCTGTCAGTAAGGCGAGTGCATATGTGTTTGGTTTTTTTTTTCATTTTATTATTTCAAACAGCTCATTTTTTTAATGAATTTTTGCTTGATACATGTAGAAGAAATGGTGATGTGATGCATTCAGGGACCAGTTCTTCCTATTACTACACACTTCCTGTAAAAAAGCACCTGACCTCTACATCGGATGTTTTTAATCATGTTTCTGGTGTTCTACATGACCTTATTGTAACTGTACCACAGTCCACTAATAGAGAACTGAAAGTGCATCATTTCTACACACCTGCTGTTAATTATCCTCCACACAACGGTAACACACATTACATCACGCCGTCTTTCCTTTTTGATTGAATTGCTTCCAGCTCTGTGTTTATCAAAGACGAGGAGAAGCGCTGCTGAGATCAGACGGGATGTAAAGTGACCACTTCTCACATCAGGTGTCAGTGTAATCAAGACGAGAATCTGGAGATGTGAATCTGCTGATGAGAGGTGGGCTGCTAGAATCTGCAAAGGGAAACATCAAAGAGAAATTAAACATGAGAGCCGAGCAGCACATCTGTACACGCAGCCATCCATTAAAAGGATGTTTCTCTTTGAGATTTGTCCTGTAGCTGAACACTCTTCATGAAAGATTGTGTGTTATTTACAGCATCTACAAACATTCTGCCACAGTTAGTTTTATTTTAGGGTGTGACAGTCTCTGGAAACACACACACACACACATTTCCATGTCCATCCAAAGCATGGTACGGTATGATGCCTTGTGGCTGGGTCTCGCCCCATGGGGCCCGGCCGGGTGCAACCCGAAGCAGCGACATGGAGCTGACCTCCTGCAGGAGGAACTGTAAGGGGTTGGTGCAAAGTGGAGTTCGGCATTGGAAGGCAGGGGCCCCAACGATCCACAGAAACTGGCTCTGGGGATATGGAGTGTCACCTCACTAGGAGGGAAAGAGCCTGAGCTTGTGGCGGAGGCCGAGATGTACCGACTAGACATAGTCATGCTTTCCTCCACGCACAGATGGGACTCTGAGAGGCTGCACTCTCTTGTGGTAGTGAGAGGCTGCAGGCTGCTGTGGGGTTGCTCAGAGCTCCTCAACTCAGCTGTTGTGTGTTTTCCCCTCGTTTATTTCTACCCCTCAATGACAGTAACACCTGGAGAGGAGTGATTGGGAGGAACGGCCTCCTCAATCTGAACCTGAATTGACCCCTGTGCTAGCCACAGTTTGTCCATAACAGACACCATGTTCAAACACGAGGTTGTCCATCAGCACCAGGACATCTTAGACCGGAGGATGATCCATTTTGTAAGAGACCTTTGTTGTTTTTCCTGGGATCTGTTGTAGCCATTCCTCCAGGTTGGGGGTCACTGCTCCGAGTGTCCACAGGCACCACTGTTGTCTTCACCTGCCTGGCTCTCTCGAGTTCTTCCTTCAGGCCTCAGTACTTCTCTAGCTTCTCATGTTCCTTCTTCCTGATGTTTCCATTGCTTGCGTGATATCCACACCTACTTGTCTACCAGTACAATGTCCAGCTGGTCAGTCTGTATCTGGAAGTCAAAGAGGATCTTTGCACGTTCATTCTCCTTCAGCTTTGGAGGCATTTCCCATGTGGGGACTTCTAGCCCAGACTCTGTACAGATTGTTTCTGTACACTATGCTGACTACGTGGTTATGGTGTTCCATGAATGCTTTCCCTGCCAGCATTTTACATCCTGCTGTGGTGTGCTGCACTGGAGCCTCTTCTTCTGCACCTTGGGTCTTGCCTGGTGTTGTAGATCTGGACCTCTTTTGCTATGATGAGTGCTTCACTGCTAACTTTCAGTCCAGAAAGATATATATATATATATATATATATATATATATATATACACATACATGTACATATATACACTGGATATATAAAAAATCCTCCTCTTCTTATCTTATTGCTAATAGATGATGATACAATTAATTATATTTTATTGAACAACCTAATGATGTTTAATGATATGCTGCAGTTAGTAGGCTGCCTGCTCTTCACCCTTAAGGTTATCTGTTAAATCCACACCATTTCATTCATAATGCTACTTAAAAATAAACACATTTTTTATCACAACATATAATAATGAATAATGAAAAAGTACAATTGACAAGTACATTCTTAGAAAATATCAGAAGCACTTTCCATCAGTGTGTATTGTTGAACACTGACTGACATTCTCGTATCTGATGTATTAGCTCAATATTTCACTCGCTTCATGGTTTATATGTGATCAGACAGATATCATCAGAAGCATGTTCAAAGCCACCACCAGCAGCAGCCTCACATGTCTTATCAAATATATTAAATGGCCACCTGCACATCCTGCTCTCACTCTTCACTCTTATCTAATTTTGGAAACACTTACCTGTGTATTGAGCTCTCACTCTTCCCACTTTATCAAATCTAATTTCTATAACCGCTGTCACTCTCCTTTATCAGATCAGCACGTGACTGCCGCGCTCTTCCTCATCTGTGTGTGAGCGCTCTCACTCTTGTTTGTCTATAAAATCAGCTTTTAAAGGTCCAATATGTAATAAATCTAAATCAACTGTCTGTAAAATCCCCCTCATATGTGACAGAGACTCTGGAATAATGTTCATATAACAAACTGAACTCACCCACAACAACAGTACAGACAAAATATTCACATTAAAACAAATCATGTTGATGTTTTGAAATCATGTTTTGTCATGAGGCTCCGCCCACCACTCGTTGCTGACGGAGGATGCACCAACCGAGTCTGGAAGGGGAGGAGGATACGACGCACCGCAGTGTTTTGAATTTGAGTGTTCAGCCTTCAGGAACATTTTCAGGACACTGGACTTGGGTAACCTCCTTATCTGTAGCCACTTTCTCCAGCTCATGTGGGCAGGACACCAAACTGTTCCCAGGCCAGCTTAGAGGTATCATCCTCCTACAGTGTCCTGGTCTGCCTGAGGCCTCCTCCTCCATGTTGGACATACTCACTTCAAGAAGGAGCAGCTGATGGCTCATGAGCAAAACCCTGAGGTGCTTGAGCTCCTCCAGTCTGAGTTCTGAGACTTTCCATCATCTTGGCCTCAGATTTAGGGGTGTTGACATCACAACACAAAGCAGGGACGTGATCGTGTGAATCAGCACATACCTGCTTGTTTTGTCTAACGGTACCTGTGCTTTGTGTCTCTTCAGATGCTGACGACTCCGGCTGCGTGTTACTGAACACATCAAGACGGGTAAGCACAAATATTCATTCCTTCATTACTAAAGGGAAGAGATACAGCTGTCTGTGAAGGATCAGAGAGGAGGAGCTGCAAATCAAACTTTGCCTTTGACTGACTCCCTGTGGAGTCTCTGTACTGATCAACATGAGCATCAGACTCTGCAAACTGAGTGAACAGCTGCTTGGGGGAATAATAACAACAACAGAGTTTACACACTGCTCAACAGATCAGATCAAACCTGACCGTTTGGATGATGACTGTATGGATCAGCTTCAGAATGTGAGGAATGGCTCTCAGGCTCTGAATAAAACATCTGCCATGGCATTGCCTGTTTGATGATCCTGTAGATTTTGATGGCTAGCCTCAGGTCCAATGTGTTTATCTATGTGCGTCAGACTTTTGGCATCCTAATTGACTTTGTTTATGGATTCAAACACACACACACACACACACACACACACACACACACACACACACACACACACACACACACACACACACACACACACACACACACACACTCTATAGCCAGAGGTGTAAATCAATTTG
>JAVQJX010193112.1:0-13675 GCA_036025115.1 Ambassis agassizii
GCACATGGCCCGGCCAAGACAGACAGACAGACAGATAGAAAAACAGACACGTAGACAGATTGAATAATAGAAAAACACCACGTGGTGCGACCACACACACACACACACACACACACACAGACACATACATTAATAAATCAGTCACATTTAAGCACACTCTCTCACAATCACACTGTAAGCCACACACACACCTGGACACCACACATCAGGACCTGCATGTGTGTGACGCAGGCGTCCAATCCACACACAGACTCAGTGTCACCATCTTCGAGAGCGAGTGATGGAAACTTTGCTGATGTTCTGAGCATTCGTTTTAGCACCAACTACGTCCTTGGTAGCCTATCATCATACCTCAAACATGAATGTAGCTCCACACTGGACACTGATTGGTCCAAACAGCTGTTGTTAGGTCACAAACACACTGTAGCTTGAAGAAGTCGGAGCACAGCATGTTCTCAAAGGCTGCTGTCAGGGTAAAGTTTACTCAGTTGTATCGTACAACTAGTGTATCTGAATCAGTAATCTGTTCAATATTTAAATGGAATTTATGACAAACTGTAATATTATTTGGTCTTGTCCAGAATTTCAGTATTTATTCTCAATAAAAATCAAACAAATGTGAACTTTTAACTCTGATTCTATCCAAATACACACAGCTCACATGATCACCAATATAAAAAGATCACAGTGTCACCATATTAATTTCAACTCTATGTGAAATTGTTCCAATGTTCCAATGTTCTCCTCTTGGCAACCAACACTTGTTTACAAGTTGTTTTTGTGGGATATTTGTTGACCATAAAGGTTTAGCCAAACAAATGTGTCCAAAACACAGTTGGAACATCATGTTCCTCCTGTCCTGACATGTCTAGAATGATTTTAAACTCAGTGATAAAGTCCTCTAGTTTACCTCAGAGGAACAACAATGGTTTTACTGTTTGAAACAACTAAGATACTTTCATTATTATGGTGCAACTTCTAAGCAAAGGTTGTATTGGATCTTGTACAGTATGGTGCTGCCTAGAATACTCACCCGCGTGCAGTTTTGTAGCATCTGGAACATTCCTTAGGAAATAATTCAATCAAAAGCAAACAACAGAAAAACCTTGATTGGGGGTCATTCTACAAACACTAATGTTATGTCCTTAAATCAGATGACATGTAAAAAAATATACAGAAGGTTCTGATCTGTGTGGACAGATTTTCTACTTCCTGGTCTGCACACAACAAAAACACAACTGCAGCTAAACCTGTGGAGATTTTATCCATTCAGCTGTCAGGGCGCAGAGATTTTTATCAAGCATAATTCAAAGCCCCATACTAATGTGCAAAAAAAACACACACACAATCTTCTTGTGTGTCTGTTCTAAGTTGTGTCATTTGACTATTTTTGGTCAGAATTAAAAGTGAAACATTACTCATGTGGTTTTACACAAATATGGACTTTGTACAGAGACATATGAGATGGAGAAAAAAATCAGGTCAAAAGACATTTTGAACTTCTGCTCTCTCTCTCTCTCTTTCGCTCTCTCATACAAACAGAAGCATGCACACACAACATGCAGCAGATCTCAGCTCACCTTTTCTACCAGAACTTGGTGGCCCAGGTGGTTTGTCGGTTACTGACCCTGCAAAGGGGAAAAACCATGAACAAAGTAAAAAGGTAAACAGCGGCGCCGGCCTGAGCATTTGCAGGATTTGACACCAAAATTTCATTTTTTTTTATGATGTAAAATTCTCCACCGCATTGCAAATAAATTATAAAACTGACTGATCAGTGGATGAACAAGCCACTGACCTTTAGATTGACGAGGACATTCTGTTAGTATTGTAAGCTCACATTGAAACTTGAAATTTAATCTGAACACAAACCTGCTTCATCTGTGGAAGATTACAATAAAAAAAAAATGTTTTTTTCTTTTTTGATGCATGCAGGTATTCGGTGTCATGCATGGATGCATGGAGGAAAAGGAGCAAAATTAGACAACCAATTACACCACAGAGGCAAAGTGAAGGCAACTAGAAGGAAATTTACTACCTGACAATCCACTTGTCCCAGCATGAGTTCCCATAAATTCACGGAAGTTTCCTGCAAATGTATGTGAGATGATTGATTTGGGTCATAGTGTAGAGGGGCGTCTGAGCATGTCAGCAGAGGTTACTGGAGAGGTAAAGGTGGGCATGAATCGCAGCTGTTTACAGTATCAGGCTTATTGTGCCCAGACTCTGGAGTCTAGTGTCATACATACCTTTGCAAGAAACAATGAAGATATCGGATCTTATGCAGGACAGAAAGGAGACAAGTAGATGTTGTGTTGTTGTGCAATAAACTCCCTTCTTCATTTCTGATCATGGGTTGCTGTAAGTGTCTGAGTTTTGGTTGGGAACATGCAAAGTGATGGGTTCAATGTTTGAGTTCCCCTTTACACCACAAGCTGCTGTGTTTTCACCTGCTTGTTCAGTTTTAATAATAGAGACTAATAGATGTGTTTTAATCAAGTGGCAACCCCCGGGCATGAAGCCCATGCGTAAGTGCTAAAACATGTAATTCACACCACAGCCTCTAGGGGTTGGCTCCAAAAGCGAGTCATTTCCCATAGACTCCCATATTAAAATCGCCAACTTCACAGCATAAATAAACATGTTTACGCCTACCGCTTGAAAATCTTCGCCGTCCTTGATTTTCTTCCTGCGATTCTGGTCTCAACTGATAGATTTTATTTTAGGGTCAACTGTACGGGGGGTGAATTTCTTTATAACTCACTAGTTTTAATTATATTCCGACTTAAAAATATGCAAAGCGTTACCGCTTTGACTGACAGGCGGTTGACGTATCACAGAGCGAGCTTCACGTTTCCGCGACTGCCCGCCCACCTCAGCTCCACTCTGACTCCGCCTCTTTCTCTGTATTTTCCAGTTTGTCGGACTGTGACGTTGCAAACATGGCGACTGTCAGAGCGTTAGGGAACCTAACAAAGCTTCAAACAGCTCTACAGAAGCCTATGGGGAAGCTTTGTCCCTTATTTTTACAGTCAATGGTTTTAATGGAGTTTCTTTTAGCCAGCACATACAAAGACAGACAGAATTCTGCATTAGAGGCTTCACTGAGGCTTTTTAAACTTAAGCTTTGCATTAACTCTCACACACATTTGTTGCTTAGGATTTAAGGATTCCTAACCACTTGATTAGATTTAGAGATAGCTCATGGTTTTGATTAAAATACACCATTTCACATTGTTAAACACCATTTTTGAGGTTGCCAGAGTAAGCCAAGTGACAAGTCTCGCCCCAACAAAAGGCGAAATGAAAGGCTCCTCACGATTTAAGAGTTGTTGTCATGCAATTGTAACATTTGGTGCTTTGGACCAACATTTTCACAACACTGTGAACTTTGTGGGTACGGAGTCTCAAACGAAAGGTCCTAATTTCTACTATGCCTTAGCATGTTTTCACAGAAGCATGCTAAGTGTTTAAGGTTAATTCCTGAACATTACTGAAGACAGCAGGTGCCTTACGGCAGGTGATTAGTGGCACGGGTTGGATATACAAAGAATAAAGAGCAGACAGAGAACAGAAGAAGAAATAGCAGATAAAGTGAGGAGGAAGCCTCTGGCTGTCTGCTGAGCAGGTTCAGAGGGGCATGCGACCATTTCCACCGCACTCTCCACACAAAATTTGCACCATATGCTCTAGTGGCTGCGCAATCCAATTCTGGCAAAGACCTCTGTGTATTATCTTCTGAGGGAAAATGATGGTGATTATCATAAAGTGTTCCCATCCAGGATGAGTGTGCAGCCCCCCCCCTCCTCCCCTCCTCTCTCTCTCCTCTGGCCTGCTGAGAGCACTTAGTCGAGGGGGAGGGCTGAGAGGCCCCTGCGTGTATGGCCATTAGCCTTCTCGTTGACCTTGCACCTGCTATACGCCACATGACATGTAATACAGATGTGCCCAAAGTACATAGACACCCCCATCCTTCGGTCATCCATTTATCTATGCCCAGTTTTTACACTGGTGAAAAACAGAAGATGGCAAATGAAAGCTATTCTAATGCTTTTAACCCACTTTCTGTCAGCACAAACACTGTAGACATTTTGCACATTTTTGCAGCCTCCAATTGAGACTCCCCAAACACTAGAAACACACACTGTTTTCGTTAGTTGCTTCAGTGCTCAGGTATAATGATGAAAAGAAACTCTCATCCACATGTTTCCAGCTGCTTCCCCACCCTTTGGTACCTGAACACACTGGGGTCCTGTTGTGCACAGAGGATCCGCTCACTGGCTTGCCATCACTGGTGACACACCAGCAGTATCCTGTCAGAGTATGGCACTGGACCTGCACAGAAAGAGGTAAGACACACCAGGAAGAACAAATGTTTCATGATTAAAAGAGAACAGGATGATAATGTGATTCTGACCTGAGCAAACGTTCCATCCTCGTTGCACTCGGGGATAAACATGGACTCCTGAGGTCTCCTGGCTTGTTCCAGGGCCTGGTTCCTCTCAACGCGACACTTTGACTGACCCACATCTGTAACGTATTGACAGGGCAGCCTGTTCTCAGACACTGTGTACAAACCTCCAGCACTACTGTTGTGTGTTTTGTGACATGTTCTGTGTCAATAACCCTGTTCACACCCAGGAGCTGCACTGCACAGGCACGGTTTAACTGCTGCCAGCCTCCATGCCTTGCTCAAGGGCATGTTTTCATAGTCATACAGGGAAAAGATGAGATTTATTCACTGTCTTGAGCCATTTTTCCAACTTCTAAACCTCCACTGTGTGTTTATGTTTCCTGATTAATAAGCAGGCTCCATCCATACTCATTTAAAAAATATATATATATATTTTCATCCAGCTCAGACAAGGCGGAGACTTTTCAAAAACAACACATCCCTCGACACTGAAAAGTGCCAGATGTAGCCACGGGCACTCCATTGTCAGTGCAGAGGAGTGCGTCACGTCCTTGATATTTTGAAATGTCAGTGGAAAGTGAGCTTGTGTTTCTGCGGCTTTGATGAGGCACTTTTATAAGCGACAGACATGGAAGTGACTTTAAAGGTCAGAGAATGAACTGGGCTCAAACACACACGCTCCTGTGGATCTGTCCCTGTATACACATTCACAGCAGGGAGCTGACCAATGGCGACCGCAGTCCGCCACTTTTGACAAATATTTTCCCTGGATAAATAATAGTTTAAAAAAAGTCGTCATTGGACCTGAGAGGAGACAGACATGTTGTCTCCTCCACAGTAAAAGATTGACAGGGCCAGGAGAGGCTGGTGATGTCATCAAGAGGGACAGACAGTCTTACTGTTGAGAAAAGGCTCATTAAATATTGTGAATCTGTACAGGGCAACTTGTATAAATAAGTCTGATTTAACTTTTAATTTTTTTTATGCTTATTGACATTGAAATTATTATTTATGGGAAAAAAAATGACAGTGGCAGTTTGTGGTGATGTGGTGTTGATGAAGGTGCAGGAAGAAGAGTAAAGTTACCTTCACCTGTCCAAACAGTTGTTTAAATGTACATCAAGATGCAGCGATCTATTTGTAGCATTTGTAGCATTTTCTGATCACTTTTTTATTATGAGCTAATTGATAATACATTAATGCCATCTTTGGTTACAGCCTGCTAAATCATGACAGCCTGTTATAATACAAACACTTGTGGTTTTTGTACCTTTTGGCAATTTATATGGCTTCTACCCAATTTCTGTGTTTAATCGGAGTCTCACGCTCACCTCAGAAAACTCCACAAGGCTTTGTCATTGTAAACATGGATTAGTTCATGAACTGCCTGCTTAAATAAAGCAGCAGTTTCATTACAACTAAACAGGCCTGCAGCATCTGCAAAGACTGAGTGAGCTTTGCCCGGCTCTCCTTTCCTTGGCACACCGCTGGTATTATGAAACAACACAGCGTATTACCATACAGAGGGAACAGAATTCACTCCAAAAATGGATTTGGTTGGTCTGCTGTTTTCCTAATAGACAGGAGGGGCTGAAAAAAAGTGGTGGCAGGGGGGTAAAATGCCAAGTTCCAACCTTGACTCTAGACCTATCAATCTCTGCTGTTGTTGAGTGGCTGGCATCCAAAGACTGAAGAAGTGTGTGATCCTGGTCTGTAAAAGCTTACACGCCTACAGAGAGGCGGAAAATGAAAGACATCTTCAGCTCTGTTCCACTTTTCATTGTTGTGGCTCCAAGCTGCACATTTTGTCTCAAAGAAATGTTTCAGCCTTTCTTTTAAATGTGGCTAATTATTCCCTCAGATACCTTTGAGTTCCACGTCTCTCCCCTCAGATGTAGAAGTTGGTGCTGGAGCCACCGGCAGCTGATCTATTTTCACCCAGTTTTTACCTGAAAGAAAAAAAAACAAGCAGCTATGATGAGCAGTTTTTAGTTTAGATGGCTATGTTTATTTTATAAACATTTATACATATCAGTGAATAATCTGATGAAGCTCTTACTATTTATTTATTTTAAGTAATTATTAAATCAGAAGTCAGATCCCTGTTATATTATATTGTCTGAAATCAATTATCATGTTTCATTAAGATGCCGCTTACTGACTAGAATAAGCTGAAAAAAGTCATGCAAAGTGTAAACATAACATCAATTAATATATATTTAAATGCACTTGTTAGTTTACTCATTTGGAGAAAAAGTCAGATGGCTCTTTGGAACAAGAGTTTGCAATGTCTGAGCCTCCTTGAACGCACCACCCTGACACATAAACTCTTCTCACCTCGACACCGTCCTCGGTATGCCTGCGTCAGCGTCTTATCTTTGCAGCGCGCCCTCTGCAGTTCACAGCCGGTCTCATAGCTCCGCCCGTCTGAACCACACACCGGCTTCCCCTGCGTCCGTGAGCAGATGACCCCACAGTGACTGTCCCTGTCTCCAATCAGCCACTGCAATGAGAAATACAGTCACAACAGTTCTTTCTTTTTGGCTCCTTTTCGTTCTTCCTAGTTTCTCTTGTTTGCACAAAGGCTACATTCAGCTGAGCCTGACGTGATGCCAACCTAACGTACAAATTGGACTCATGGGTTGCGGCCCTCAAAACACTTGTTGGCGCTGCCTTTCTTTGTTTAGGCTACTGTTATGAGGGTGTGAGTTGCTCTGCTCTGAAGCTTAACTGAAAGCCTAATTTATTTAATTGATCTTTGGCTGAAGCTGATTGATTAAAAGTCAAAGTAGCCAAACCACACGCTGATTAATAGAAATCTTTCCTCCGTCTCTACCAAGATCTTCACTCATGATCTATTAGTGAGTCGATTCTACTGTGCTGCTGGAAGACGGCCCTCTCTTTGACAGCAGTAATTGTTCTTGGCTTCACCGCGGGCTCAAATATATTTAAGTTCTAAAGGATTTAAGGGGAGACTTTGCCAGAGAGATGGAGAATAGAGGAGAGAGAAAGAAGTGAGCAGCTGTGAGACGTGGCCAGCAGTGTACCTGTATCCAGTTTGTGTTGAAAAGTGCTCAGTGATGCTATCACCTTAAAAACTATGCTTATAGTGTCATTTGGATGGCATATTGGCTCATATGCAGTGAATGGTCCCTTTGGCTGTAGCCTCCTGCACCCAGCACTAATTGTATGTTTTGGGAAGTTACACCACCTGCTTTACAGCATGCAAGATCAGGCATACTTTACCATAACCGCAGCAGGGTGGAGCTAGCCTAAGATTTAAAAATCAAGACAACTGGACTCACATTGGCAAGAGGAAAAGGGATGCAAGACTTTGTTGCTACTGTACATTGTCTTCTTAGCATATATGCTTTTCGTTTTTTTTTTTTTTCGCCTGTTTTATGTTGGACTGTGTTAGTGAAGTTGTCCACTCCTCTTTTCTGAGCCAAGTTGTTCAAGTTACGAGCTCTATCCATCTACTGTACCATCATAACCATTCATCTGTAAATAAATACACATGTATTATGGCATTAATAATGGAGGCTCCTCTTGTGACAACATCTACAACACTTCCATTGCATTTCCCAGATGAAGCCTGAGAGCTATTTGCCCATTTAACTCCATTATGCTGCTTTAATTTGCCTTATCTTGCAAGTGCTCAAATACTTGTTGAATACAAGATAAGAAAAAAAAAGGAAAATGAAGCAATTACACAAGTGTTGAACCCAGGAGATGTCGTTAAGAGCAGGTAGAAGGTGGTGGAAAATGAGACGTAACCAGAAACAAAGGACACAGATTCCATCCTTCAGCTGCCAGCTCCTATCAGATCCACAGCAGAAATACATGTGTGCACTCAGGTTGCATGGTGTCTCTCTCCTCACCCCAATGCCGAACTTCACAACAACAACAACAAAAAAAGTGTATTTTGGAAAACATCAGAATTGTTGCTTGGAAACAGATTTCCTCTGAACATGTAAAGGCTAATCAGACAGACAGAGTGTAGATCATAACGGTGCCAAACTGCTGATGTCATGAACACAACTGGATCTTATACACAAATGAATCACAGCGAAACAGATTCTTGGTGCTTTTTGCACTAGTGTTACTATTATTATCCTTTACAATCATTCCATGTGAAATCTGTGCTTTTCCACCGAATCTGCCCTTTTAAAACTGCCAATAAAAACAGATGAGAACTAACAGCCAGTTTCCTGGAAACATTAGCTTCCATATATCAGTGGGTATTTATACTAAGCACAAAGAGTGCAGTTTTTACATGTTAAGATGAGTGCTCCTGGACATGTTAATCATTGAGAATCAATGAAACTCTGTGTGAGAGGCGATTGATAAGTTTGTGGCCCTTGATTAACTATAGAGCAATTCAACTGAGTAATCATGCAGAATTGTGGGTTGGGGTGGTTTAGACTTGCATCAGGTTTTGTTTAGTCATCTAATACCTCTTATAACAGTCTGGAAGATGACCCCTGTCCTGGAAGACCCCTGTGGTCACTACACAGGAGGCAAGATCCATGACATGATTATCACTAACAGGTCCATGCAGTTATCAGCAGCTAACTCCAGATAAACATGGTGCTCACTTTGTCCTGAAACTCAGCTCAGGAAAAGACACAGTAATCATTTTTGAGGTGGAACCAGAGACTGAAGGACAATCCAAAGACACACAGATCAGTGAGGTCTGCATTAAGGTCTCTTTCTCTGAGATAGCTACATGAGAACACCGCTCTCTAGTTGTCATGGCTGCCAACATCAGCACCTGACATGTTCACCTGATCCTCAAACGGACCTCTTAATTCAGGAAGCTCACTGGTCACCACTTTAAATGTAGAGGGGATCCATGGTGAAAAATAAACGGCCCGTTGTCACCAGGAAAATGAAATATGGGATCAATATTTCAGCCATTTAAGTTAGGGCCACATCTTGATGTGTTTTAAGTTTGCTTCATCATGGTAGCCGGTCACAGAAGAGAAAGGGTTTCCCTGTGAAGCGTGCTCCGTGTTATTACTAATTTGTGTGTTTTGAGATAAATTATGATCTTTACCTAACCCCTTACCCCCTTTTTTAATGCCCAGCTACTCGCAGCATAGGCTCCTATGTGAAGGTCCGCCATTTAATTTAGAACCACAAACGAATCAATCATCCTAAAGGACCGACCGTCCTTTGAACAGTGCTGCTAAACATGACTCATTCAGCCACAGAGGCAACAAGCACAGCTTCTACTTAAATTTTATATTATTTGTCATTGGCTTCTCTGTCTTTGTCTCAGATGACCTGGAAGCACCACAGGAGTTTCAGCTTGTTATAGTACTGAGTGCAAATCCAGAAACGTGGTGAGGAGAAAAAAAAGGATCTATTTACAGCCTTCTGTGGTTTTTGACATCACAAACTCTTTCTGACAGCTCTGATCGTTGTTTGAACATTAATTTCAAACTCTCTTTGAAAAAAGTGAAACTAATCTGCCAGTTAGTGAGTTAATTTTTACATGTGACCGAAGCAAATGAACTTGGACTCTTTCTTCTTGTTTTACTGAAACATAGGAAGCCTCATTTGGAAAATATGTGGAATTATTTCAACTATGTCCAAAAACAAATCAGATTGTGCAGCTAAATGTAGCATTATGTAGTCTGATTGTTGCACTAAAAAAAAATCACAGCTGTCACGGCTGTCCGCACACAGATGCTCCATTTTCTGCAGATTCATCCTGAAATACAAAAAAAGAAAAGACTCTGGAGGCTCAGTATCTGCCAGATAAAATCAGGAAATGTCTTCAAACTGTATCTTATAAAATATCCAACTTCTGAACACTCAGAGACACTTTTGGCTGTTGCAGTTAAATGATGATACTTCCTCTAAATTCCCCTCATATAACAAGGTGAAGGGAAATTCAAGCAAAAAGAGACACACATCCAGCTCGCCTCACCGTAACAATACAAGCCAGACAGTTTAATGTGATTCCAGCCCTGGCACAGAAAGACTCTTTTCATCAGATAGCTCTGAGTAAAACTAAATCATGATGTGCCTCTTTATGAGAAAGTGCAGACAGGGAGGAAAACATAGCACATCGTTTCATTTTTACCTCGCATGTCTTCCTTTTAGCTTCACCGAAGGCCAGGAATAACTCAGGAGTCGGAAAAAAGCACATATCTGCATTATGTCAGAATAAGGAAGCATATGGATATTATTTGACTACACAGGTATCAACATTTTTGACTTCACAACAGAGTGTTGTGGATGGAAAGCAGTTTGTCTGTGTGATGAGTAAATCACTATTCAAAGCCAGCCATACTAAATAAAAAAAAAAAACAGTCTAGCCTCTGTCCACAGTCTGACCTGTCCTCCATGGCCCTGAGTCACAGCCCTAATGGATGTGGCTCTTCTATGTTCACTGTCACAATAAAGTATTAAGTCGTGGTTTTTGAGACAGTGTTGTCTGGTAAGTGGAAATAAACACTTCTTCCACTTTTCTTAGTCATGCTGTCCCACCCACAGACTCATCCCCCATGAAGGTGAAACCAGAGACTCCAGCAGATCAGGATTTATGGCTGGGAGCTCTCTTACATGGATTGAAAGCTAATTTTTAATAAAGTGCTCTTAAAAGGAAACTGTGACTCAAACAGTGACTGGAACAGTCTGACTTTGGGCTGTTTAGCTTCTAGGTGATGGTGACCACAGTGTCAGCAGCACTGTGGAGCATCTTACAGCTACAGTCAGAAAAATTAACTTTTTGTCATCACTTCCTCATCCACTCCTCTTTGGTAACTTGTTTATTTGTCATAAAACAACTCTCATGTGTTTATTATGAAGCTGCAGCCAGCAGCTAATTAGCTTAGCTTAGCATGTAGCATGCAGTGAAGGTCAATGTGGAGACTGAAATCCCAATGTTGAGTTTAAAAATTGCAGTTCACTCTGCAGCCTCTAGGGGCCGGCTCCAACAGTGAGTCAATCCTCATAGACTCCCATGTAAAAAAGATTGATAAGTTTGCCATGGTGCAACTACATGCAACTTATTTTTTTATGTTACTTGATTTCATTCTATTAAGATTTGAATGGCATACTTGTTGCCATTGTCAGTTTGATTGACAGGTGTGTGTCACCTCACACTGTTTCTGAGACTTCCAGTCAACTTCAGCTCCATTCACGCTCCACCTTTGTGCCTGTATTTGGAGTTCAGCCGTACTGTTATGCTGCCAACTTATGTCAGAACCTCAACAGAGATTTCAAAAAGGTCTGGATTTTGACAGAATTAATGGGCCTTTTTATTGACATTGTCACTGATCTATCAATGTGCACATGATTATGTAAGTCTCTTGACTTGCAGATCCACATGCTGTGTAATGGGTGCATAACATGTTGAAATAACTTGATTAGTAAAGTCTAATCTAATCTGTTGACTCTGCACTGAATCACATCCACCTCTCACAGCAGTGTCCCTGATTTAAATCCTCACTAACATCCATATTGATGTGTCAAAATAAAGTTATCCCTCACCATCAGTGAATGAATTTGTAAAAGCTCTGCATTAACCCGCAGTGGCAGACTGATGAGTGAGGTTTGTCTGCAGCAAAGCCCCTGTGGTCTCCAACTCACCAAATCCAATCTGAATTGCCCTGATGTGGTAAAGCCCACCCATCTGGCGACAGAAGGAGACTAAAACAAACGCTACCAGTTATTTTCAGTTAGGTCTGTTTGACAACAATCAGCTGCTGCGCTGTGAGGCAGGATGACGGGACCTACCATTATCTCCTGAGGGAAAACAGCCCCTGCTGTTAGGCCAATAACGGCTGGGGTTTAGACCCGCCCGACATCCCATAATCAAAACCAAACAAACACATCTAAATTAAACAGACTAACAGCAGCAATCAGTGGATCTATTGAGGAACACGCACAGCTGAAAATAACATTATTAACCTGATGCGTTCAGGCTCCCTTGCTGCAAATGATTATGCAGAGTTTTACATCACAGTGCAACAGGCAGCGCTTCAAGGATTTGGGCCAAACAACAGTATTGAATGTTTCCCTGAGGGCATAATCTGACTTTAACAACCACTCAGAGGCCCTTCCTTTAATTTCCAAAGAGGAGAACAAAAACAAATGCATATGTTTAGGCTTCAATAGACAAAGAGACGCCTTAAAAACACTGTGATGTATTATCTTTTCTTTAATGATGCCCCACCACAGATTAGGTAAAAAACCAGGGGATGTACACGATGCTTTGGTACTGATATCTTGACCGGGAAACAATGAGTATTAAGATTCTCACATTTAACAAGCCAAATTCCCCCCAACACACACACATATACAAAGCTCACACTCCCCACACACACCCCTCTCTCTCTCTCTCTCTCTCTCTCTCTCTCTCTCTCCCCACCTCTCATAAAATAAGTGAAATGCAACCCCCATTGTGCAACCATTACGGCATTAGCGAAAAGGCCTTTTTTACCGTCACTGGCAGGGAATCTGTTCCAGGCCGACCCGCAGCAGTGGAACAAAAAGAAAGAATATGATTAAAAAATAATCCTTTTTATATATACATCAATAAAGAGCTGACAGGAGGGAAAAAGGTTTTATGTGAGCAGAATGGAACTGGATAATAATATTAACAGGTTATTACCACACTTATCAACTGTCTTTAAGAAAATGTTAGCTTTATCTTTATAACCCAGGTAGAGTAGAGATGGAGGCATGTGAGGAAAAGGAGCAAAACAAACCCAGATTGAGTCCGAATTAATGCAGCAAATAAGCATCAGCTGTGGCTGTAAAGGTTGTCAGGTGATAGCTGCTGTGCTTTGTGATAGCAAATAATGCAAATTACATCATTTACAATGTATGATTCAACCTTAGCAGCCAAAGAGCCAAACCTGGCACC
Source organism: Ambassis agassizii (assembly GCA_036025115.1). NCBI lineage: Eukaryota > Metazoa > Chordata > Actinopteri > Ambassidae > Ambassis > Ambassis agassizii. The sequence continues at coordinate 13,299 of JAVQJX010193112.1, forward strand.
TACATCATCCTCACTGCATCTCAGCAGGTCAACAGTTCAGTCAGAGGTTTCTGTGTGCTATGATGTAGTCAAGATTCTCAAGAAAAGCTGATGGCTGATAGGTTCAGGCTCATGCGTCACATTTAAGGATCAGTGTTGCTGTTTAGAATATGATGATTTTTCCAACAAGTCTCCAATCTGCAACAAGTTTCTCCACCATTTACCACAAACACAACAAGCTATAGTCAGGCCTTGGAGTATGTATGTATGCAAGCCTGTTAATATTCATATACAGAAAAAAAACAATTGAATATTTTTGTGGTCTCTTTAGAACTAGAGGCAGCACAATACAAATACAGGCTGCAAATATGGTTGTAATTATAGAGTGCACTGCTCCA